>JAULKM010101141.1:0-10274 GCA_032355605.1 Rubia tinctorum | reverse complement strand
TGCACTTACTGCAAGAGAGGCTTCACTAATGCTCAGGCGCTGGGAGGCCACATGAACATTCACAGGAAGGAAAAGGCACGAGCTAAGCAGCAGAAATCGGTAAATAAGCGGCAGTCCAGCAAATCCTATGAAGATCTCGCGAATTGTGGTACCAGTACAGCCTCTCTCATCCCAGGTACTATGAACTTGATCAGCAGCAGACTCAAAACTATGAAGTTCCTGTCGGAGATCAGCAGAAGATTGGTAATCATAGTTACCAGCAACACTACTTCTTTCCGGCCCCGGATCAGGGGCAGAAGCAGGATAAATATGTGGCGGGGGATGAAGAACAATCCTAATATTTTCCTATATTGAAGGGGGCAAATAATATTTTTTTCAAATTTATACCCTGTATATTCCCTGTAATTTCTGACTCGGCGGGGGATGAAGCCCCCTCCAACCTCCATGTGGCTCTGCCACTGCCCGAGATCAAACCCTAGATACGATTGTGTCGCGCCCGGAAATGAGAATTCTTGTTTGATCAAGATCATGGGGATCTTGGCCATGTTAACAGAGATGTGGGAGAAATGGGAAATGGATCTAACGATGCATAGGATCAGGAGAGTGAAGTTGACTTGGAACTTCTACTAGGTCTAACCCTGTAATGAACCAAGTACCAACTGACCAGATGTATCTTAGCCAAGGGCAGAACTAGGGGCGAGGGGTGCCGGCTCCTCCCCTAAGATTCAGTGGCACGAAATTTCGGTCAAGAAGCCACCTGGAAACAATGGATTCCGCCCCCTTCAAAAATTGCATATGTCGTCCGGCGATTCTACCGAGGAAGACGACATGTCGTCATTTTTTTTGTTGCCTCACTAAACCAAAAGAAGTAGTTTTACCCTTAGTGAAACGACGTCGTTTTAGTAGACTGGAGGAAAACAAAGGAAGGCCAATTGGGTTGAAACCCAATCGGTCCAGCCCATATAAAAACCCCTACATACATTACAAGAGTCCATTAGGTTAAATATGTTTATTGTCCATTAGGTGATAAAATATAGCATCCGTCTTCCAGGTTCCAGCTCCAATTCCGTCGCTCGTTCATCCGCCGCGCCGCCGCCGTCCATCAGCCCGCGTCTCAGTGTCTTCGCCCTCAGCGGCTCACCCAGCGTCCACGTCTAAGCTTAACAAGGTATGAGACTGGGAAAAATTTAAGACCTGAGCATTTTTGTTCGAGCCATTATTCTTGATTTCTCGTTAAAATATTGTTGTATTAAGCGTTCAAAAAAATTTACTCTCTTTTTCACTCCTCTTGCATGAGGTTCTGGTTCCGCCACTGATCTTAGCTTGCTATTGAGGGAAACAAAGGTATGGTCATCTGTGGAGATTATGGGTGATTTTTTTCCCATTTATTTTATATATTCAATTTGTTCGTTGAATTCGTTAAAGAATCGATCTTGGGATCAATTTGTTGATGGCTGAAAATCTATATATATCAAATATAGAAGGAAAATGTATTCCTATGCTCTTCAGATTTGCTAATTAAGAATTTTGGGATAATGAATTTTCTGGTGGTTGTACATTGATACCAAGCATTGAAGGAACTATTTAAGGAGAGTTGCATTGCTGATTAGATCATGTGCATATCACAAAACATCCTTTATAAACGGTTTTGGATCCTACGTATAACACTATAGTTCAGAATTTGATATGACATTGTTTTGAAATTTGATCGCTTTTTAATTGAGATGCCCAGAATCTTACGTTAAGCCTTATTCTTTTAAACTGAATTGCATTTCAATTTCAATTCAATTCAATTCCATCAAGTTTATTTTGATCCGTTGGAACAATTCTCCACATGAGTCAGCAGCTGATCTGAGAAATTGTTTTGGTCGCCGAGAACACAATTTTGGTATGTTTGTTAGTATGCGTTTGTGTGCGTTTGTGTTTTTTTTGTGTTCATGTCAACATATAAGGTGGTTCAATCCCCCATTCCTCATTCTTCCAATTTATATATTGGCATGTTAATTAGTTGTTGTTTTGCTAGCATACGTGTGTTAATTTTGTTGGTTGCAACAAGAAAACGAGAAGATAAGTGAATTTTTAAATTGCCTACAAAGCACTTTCATTGAAGCTTTATTTAATTTGTTTCTTTTGTGGGCAAATAATACAGAACAAATATCCTTCTACGATAAGATGAATTAAAAGTTAGAAAAAATTGCAATAACTTCCCAAATACCAAAAACAACAGAATGAAGAGTAAGAGATTTAGAGAAGGGATCGACGACGTGTTTCTTTTTCTTTCTTTTATTGTGTTGTGTTGTAGTAGTCTAAAATGACAAAGGAGAGATCATTTTATACTTCACCAAGAGAGTTTGACATTGATGTGTTCTCTTTAATTTCATGATTTGAAACTCTTCCATAAACTCAAAAGATAAACTTCTTGAATTCATAGGATAACACACTTACTTCAAGATCCTAGCTTGGATATTTAAACTTGAATAAATTACAAGAATTTACCACTTGTTTAATGTCAACTAACTAATGTATTACATGATTTTCGATTCACGGACCTAAACCCCTATTCAACCGCTTCCTTCTCCCGTCTTTCTCTGAAGTATTCTTCTCCAGTATTCTTTCCCCCCATATTCCCATCATAGGGAGATGGGGAAACAATAATTTTTTCAATTGATTTTCTTTTAATGGTTATGTTATTGAATAAGTATGGATTTGTTTTCATACGGTAGCATTGTTCTTCAATCTGATTATGTATCAGATTGATGTATTCATGATAATCATTCCATCTAATTATTCATGTCGATGTATTTTGTCCGATATGGTTTTACAGATCGTGTATTAGTATTTCGTTTGCATTTCTCTATCAGAAGTTCTGTTCTCAATCGGTGTTTTTCAAGGTGTTTACAGTTTTGACAGTATAGATTGTGTTTTGGATCAAGTGGTGTTACAACGGTTGAAGATCCCTGTTTGGCGTAGTGATTATGATGCGTGATACTCTCCTCTCTGCCATGCGGTCATAATTTTCACGGGTGGCAAGTTAATATTCTTGAGGGCGATGAAACAATTTTATTAGATCCCTATTCTGTAACAGTACCGACGATCAGTCTGGTTGGCGTGTAATTTGAATATCCCTGCAATAGATTGGTTATTGCTAAAGGCTAGTTAAGTTGGATGTCAATTCTACTCATTGTAATTGTTGTTGGGCATTTTCCATCATATTTGAATGATTGATTTCAAAAAAAATCTTGAAAATATATATCTTACAAATACTTTTGTTTAATTATCATCATTATAAGTGAAGTATTAAGAATTTCATGTGATGCCAGTACACTACAAGAAAACTAGTCTTTTACTTCGACTATTTTACCTCGATTATTTGGTATTTGAAAATTAATTGAGAGAAAAAGTTCTTTTACCTTAATTTTTTTTTAAATGAAGTACAAGGTATTATTTTTACCTTGATTAATAAAAACAAAGGTAAAGGTAGTTTTTTTTACCTTGGTTTTGATTTAACCGAGGTAAAAAATCATGAAAAATGAAGTAAATGTTGTGATCAAAAGGAATGCGACGTCGATCATAATGTGTTATTGTTGGGTGTAGATTTTTTCACCCCTACGGACGTCGCAACATCCACGGTAAGAACAACGATGGAATCAATGAATGAGCGATGTCGGCTAAGTATTGAACAGTGTGTTCCGAAAACCAACATCGAGCTCAATAGTTATGATTTCTTATTTTCAAATGATTGAAATTTTTGTCATATCAGTCGCTAGGCCAAAAAAATAGGATAACAATTACGTAACATTATCCAAACAGTGTGTTGATTAACGGTTGCATAAAAAACACTAAAACGAATTCAATCCAAAGTACAATAATGTTTATATTATGCAAATCCGAAATCAAGGGAATCGGATAGGAAATCATTCAGCGACGCCTCCAAGTGCCATATAAATGACCTTAACATGATGTGCGTGTCGGTCACCTCAAGCAGCTCAAAGAAAACTGCATCCCCAAGAGACAGCCCATTGTCAGTCTGAAACTTTCCCCGTAACTTTAAGGAAAAATTATTGATCTTCTTGTTTCTCGAATAGCTCATGTACCACTGCTCGTCATTGCACTTGAGCATGACCGTGACTTTCTTCTCTGAAAGGTGGACTACCATGTCTCATGGGATGTACTATATTGTAAACAAAAAAAAGTACAATTAGTATGGAATGATTAATAAAAAATATTATTGAAAAAGAAGAAATTAATTAAATGTATCAAGTAAGACTTACCACAGCGGGGAAAATCCCAAAGTTCTGTTGCGATATCCCGGTGTGCTATAGGCTTCTAAATTGACGGAATCCATTCAGCTACCTAATCTCACCTATTGTAGAAAATAAATAAAATTATTTTTTATACACATATATTTATAAAAAAACAAAAATGTTAAACGTAAATAATTTGCAAACCTCAGGGTTCTCACTGCTGGATTTCCCGTTAATTTCCATGAATTCTAAATTTTATAGCAATGAACTAAAAAATGCTATTAATAGAAATTGCGTAGAGGAAATATAGTCATTGGGATTCATAAAAAATTGGCTATCAATGTTTTATGCGAGGTCGATTAATAATCGGATATGCTATCGGTTATACCGAAATCATAAGACCGACGTCGCAGACATGAAGATCGTAAACAGATTCATGACCGACACGTATAGTCGGCATCGGTATTTTGTTGATTTAAATGACAGTATAACCAAGGGTCTACTGGTCCCTCAATCAAATTACAACCATGTACAAGGATGAATGGCTGATAGGAATACCTGATGCCGCTAACCTCTCGATAAGACTGAGAAATTAGTGACATCGGGTCTTCTCGTCGACTGAGAGCTCAACCAAAAGGTAAGTGACATTGCATGCATATGGGATCATAATAGAACTACAATCACTCAGCCCTAAAACTACAAAAATACACCTAATAAGAACAACAAATCTAACATTAATAAACTCCTAACATAAACATGCATATCAAAGAAAATTCAAAACACAAACGAATGTATATAGAAAAAAAATTCACAAAGTTAAGTACCACTTCGAATTCCATACATATAACTACAATGTGATATAGACACATACAAGAAATAGGTTCATAGTTTCACAACATATAGTTTAGGAAGACATATCTCTTGAATTGACCATTGAAAGGGTGGATTTTTGGAAGTGGGGAAATGAATTGTTTGAAACATTTCTGAGGATGAACACAGTTGTCAATCATAAGTAAAGGTCGAATTTTTTTTATCTATCAATCCATGGTTGTCCTCAGATGGGTTAAGGCCAGACCTTTGTCATTTATCAAGCCACATTGACCTAAGATGAGTAAATTTTGAACCTTTTAGCATCTATGTTGGTAAAAAATTAAAAGTTGAGCCACAGTTGACCGAAGATAAGGTCAAACTTTTTATCATCTATGTTGGTAAAACAATAGAATTCAAGCCACAGTTGACTTAAGATGAGTAAAGGTTTAACATTTTGTCATCTATCGAGACACTGTTGAGCTAAGATGAGTAAAGGTCAAACCTCTTGACATCTACTCCCTCCGTCCCATGAGTATTGGCATATTTACTTTTTCTAAGTCAAAATTGATAAACTATGACCATAAATATAAATTATTATATTTATAATAAAAATATCATGTGAGATATTGTAGAATCATTTTAAAATCTATTTTCTAAATATCATTTTTATGCGGAATTATTAAATGTAGGTAGAGATATTTCAAATATGATTATTGAATATCTTGAAAAAAATAAATATGCCAATAATCACGGGACGGGGGAATTATTTGGTAAAACAATAGAAGTCGAGTCACGGTTGCCTAAGATGAGTAAATGTTAAAACTTTTCACATATATCGAGCCACAGTTGACCTAAGATGAGTAAAGGTCAAACATGTTGTCAATAATCGAGTCACATTTGACTTTAGATAAGTAAAGGTAAAATGTTTTGGCATTTGATGGTAAAATAATAGAAGTCGAGTCACGGTTAAACTAAGGTGAGTAAAGGTCAAACCCTTTATCATCTGTCGTGGTAAAATAATGGAAATCGAGCCATGGTTAACCTAAAATGAGTAAAGGTCAAACATTTAGGCATATATGTTGGTAACACAATAGAAATCGAGCCACTGTTGACCTAAGATGAGTAAAGTTTAAACCTTTTGTCATCTATTGAGCAACGGTTGACCTTAGATAATTAAAGGTCAAGCCTTTTGGCATCTATGGTTGTACAACAATAGTATTCAAGCCATGGTTGACCTAAGATGAGTAAAGGTTAAACCTTTTGTCATCTATCGTACTAAAAATATAGATGTCGAGTGGTTGACCTAAGATGAGTAAAGGTCGAACCTTTTGTCGTCTATCGTGTCACGGTTGACCTAAGTTGAGTAAAGGTTTAACCTTTTATCATCTATGTTGGTAAAACAATAGAAGTAAAACCACGGTTGACCTAAGATGAGTAAAGGTTTAATCTTTTGGCATCTATCAAGCCATGTTAACCTAAGATGTATAAAGGTCAAACCTTTTGTCATCTATGTTGGTAAAACAATAGAATTTGAGCCACGGTTGACCTAAGATGAGTAAAGGTCGAACCTTTTATCATCTTTCGAGATAAAATAAAAGAACTCGAGCCATGGTTAACCTAAAATGAGTAAAGGTCAAACCCTTAGGCATATATGTTGGTAAAACAATAGAAGTCGAGCCACAGTTGACCTAAGATGAGTAAAGGTCGAACACGTTGACATCTATCAAGCAACGTTAACCTTAGATGAGTAAAGGTCAAACATTTTGGCATCTATGTTTGTAAAACAATAGTATTTGAGCCACAGATGACCTAATATGAGTAAAGGTCAAACCTTTTGTCATCTATCGTACTAAAAATTAGAAGTCAAGCCACGGTTGACCTAAGATGAGTAAAGGTCAAAAATTTTGTCATTTATCGAGCCAAGGTTGATCTAAGTTAAGTAAAGGTAGAACTTTGTATCATCTATGTTGGTAAAACAATAGAAGTTGAACCACGGTTAACATAGGATTATTAAAGTTCGAACCTTTTATCATCTCTGCTGGTAAAGCAATAGAAGTCAAGTCACAGTTGACCTAAGATAAATAAAGGTCGAACCTTTCGTCATCTATCGAGCCACGGTTGACCTAAGATGAGTAAAGATTAAAAAATATATCATATTTTCTAGTAAAAAAAATGAAGTCGAGCCACGGTTAACCTTAGATGAGTAAAGGTCGAACATTTTGTCATATATCGTAGTAAAACAATAGAAGTCGAACCACGGTTGACCTTAGATTAGTAAGGGCCAAACCCTTTGTTATCTATCGAGTCACGTTTGACCTAATATGAGTAAAAGTCGAACCTTTTATCATCTATGTTGGTAAAACAATAAAATTTGAGCCATGGTTGACCTAAGATGAGTAAAGGTTGAACCTTTTGGCATCTATCGAGCCAAGTTGACCTAAGATGAGTAAAGATCAAACCTTTTATCATCTGTGTTGGTAAAATAAAATAATTCGAGGAGCGTTTGACCTAAGTTGAGTAAAGGTCAAACCTCTTGGCATCTGTGTTGGTAAAATAATAATATTTGAGTCATGGTTGAACTATGATGAGTAAAGTTCAAACCTTTTATCATCTATCATGGTAAGAGAATGGAAATTGATCCACGATTGACCTAAGATGAGTAAATTTTGAACCGTTTGTCATCTATCGAGCTACAGTTCAACTTAGATTCATAAAAGTCAAACCGTTTGGCATTTTTGTTGGTAAAATAATAGAATTCTAGCCACAATTGACCTATCATGAATAAAGGTCAAACATTTTGGCATATATGTTGGTAAAACAATAGAGGTCGAGTCACGATTGACCTAAAATGAGTAAAGGTCAAATATTCTAGCATCTATCGAGCCACAGTTTACCTTAGATGATTGTTGGTAAAACAATAGAAGTCAAGCCACGGTTGACCTTAGATGAGTAAAGGTCGAACCTTATGTCATCTATGTTGGTAAAATAATAGAAGTCAAGCGACGGTTGACCTAGGATGAGTAAAGGTTGAACCTTTTGTCATATATGTTGGTAATACATTATTAGTCGAGCCACAATTGACCTAAGGTCAGTAAAGGTCGAAGCTCTTGTCATCTATCGATCCACAGTTGACTTAAAATGAGTAAAGGTCAAACCTTTTTCCATCTGTCGTGGTAAAAAATATATAATTCGAGCCACGGTTGACCTATGATGAGTAAAGGTCAATATTTTTTCATCTATCGAGCCATGATTAACCTAAGATGAGAAAAGGTCAAACAATTTATCACCTATGTTGGTAGAATAATATATATCGTCTAGACATTATAAGTCGTGCCACGATTCACCTAAGATTAAGAAAAATCAATATTTTCTTGTTTTTAATATATTCCAGTTCATCAATATATGAAAGAACACATCTAGACTCAATATTCATCATATATTCAATATGAACTTTATGTATATCAAGGAAGTTGAGATCATCTTTACTAGGAGAAGGTTCTTTGAGAATTATAACTGAGAATCACCACCGAACATTGATGTTGAAAACCCATCAACTGAGTGTAGAATTTCTGCCTTTTTCTTTTCCAACATTAACATCAGTTTTCCTTGGGGATTTGCCAGATTTTCCACTAGGCTTTGTCGGAGCCTTTTGCTTCAATATCTAGAGGCATTTTGAGAGAAATGATAGAAATTTGGAATTCATCTGGTAAATTTTCAACCCTATGCCCCAAATTGTTCTCAATGGTCAATTTCTGAATCGCATCCCTCACCGCTGGGGAGGATTTAACAAGAATATGTCCTTGAAAATTGACACTACAAAACTGTGTTATCCTCAATTGAATTCCTAGTTTCGTCACCTTCTTTCAAAATTAGATTATTGGAAATTTTTCCTAATTCAAAATTTACACGTTCACCTATGTCAATTTGCATATATGCTTCTTTAAATCAATATAAAAGAGTCTCGTGTCCTACGAGTGTTGTTTTATTTACTGAAAGAACTCCTCCAACATGGATTTCATATTTTCAAATGATTTTTGATGGCCTCTATACTAATTTCTTTCTCAACTGTTAGGTTTTCTGCCATGGTCGAGGAAAGTCAAGCTCGGATACTGAATACAAAGATCTCAAGGATACAAAAAATTTAATTGGAATTTCAGCTTCAATGAAACTGGGAGTTTTAGAAATAAGAAGAGAAGAGAGGGTGAAGTTTCAGCTTCAATTATTCCGATCTCTTTCTACTACAATTCGCTCAATCACTTCTTCGACAAACTTGTGGTTGATTTAGTCAAAGAACCAACTCTCAAATCCTCTTCTCCAGCCTTTTGATAAGACGTCAAATACATGTATTTTCTTAAACATTGAACACATTTTTTGTTATATTTTTGTTGGAAGATTGCTAGATTTAGATAGGTTTACATCATAAGGCATTTAGATAACCGTTTTCGGTGTTCGTATCTAAATCCTTAATTTTGTAACCTATTTTGAGTTTAATGGATTTTTTGTCCTTACGAACATCTAAATTCCTTTTTGTGAGCTAAAAATTTAGATTGCTCGTAAGCACTTCAGAGTATTTTAGTGAAGGTCATTCACAAAGATGGTAGAATATTGAAGGACACATGTCAAAATGTGGTAGAAGATAAAATGGTTGAAGAAGGAAGACGAAGAAGCGGATGAATTGTGATCTGAAAGTTTGAACCGAGTTATGGGAATGATCCAAAAGGAACCAACATGTGAAGGTGGTACCATTGGATTCTTCTTTGCGATTTCTATAAAAATGACTACAAGAACTCCCAAAACGGATGAACGGTTCACTCGTAGTGACAGAAAAAAGAATAGGCAGATTCTCCACTACGGGCTGCATACCTGCCTGCGGCCCACAGCCCAGTCAATGAAGGATGAGTCAAAGGAAAGTCTGCAGGTCGCAGACATGCCTTTCGGCCAACAGAGACGGACCCGGGCTACGGAGTTAAGCCATTTTCAGCCTCTTCTTTCTCCCAATCTTCATTCTATCCGATTTTTCTCTCCACAAAAACCCTAGTTCATTTATCTTTTCATCTTTTCTTTAATTTTTAACATGGATTTTTGTACTTTTGTTATGGGTTTAGCTAATCTAGGCTAAATATACTTTTGGGAACAATTGGTTAGCATTTCTAGTATGAATTTGTGAGATTTGATTTCTCCTATTTTGTGCTTTGATTATCAAATATATTTTGTGCTTTC
>JAULKM010101140.1:0-10275 GCA_032355605.1 Rubia tinctorum | reverse complement strand
TGGTGAACCACGTAAATCTTGTGTCTTGTTAATTTCGTTCATATTTTCTGTTCTTTCTCCATTCCGCACAACAGATTCAAATAGGTATTTGATTATTCTGGACCAATTCCATCACGATTTCAATCAAGTTTGTTTCAATTTCATGGGTTTATAGTTTGATTTGTATTAGTTGTCTTCAATTAGGGTTCTCTTTCACCGATTCTCTTCTTAACTGCTTTTTATAAGGATTTTGAGGATTTAGACTTTTGCTTCTTTATGGTAATTGGGATATTAGCTTATTTCTCATATATTAATTTCAAATTGAGCTAGATATAATGTTTAGTGATTATGTTTAAGGTGCTTGGTGTTGTTGTTAGAATATGCTGCCTTATGGAGATGCCAAGGTTATGAATGAAATGTGAAGTAGGTGGGTGATTAGTATGTTCTAAAATGTAACAATCTCCGTCTTTGTAATCAATAGTTTGTGAATAGAATTTGACATTTTGAACTTTCGTTAGCAAACTTGGGATATTTGAGATCTATGACACTTATGTACTGTGAAGGATTTGACAGGGCAGCCTCAGGTTTCATTCAGGCAGTATTTTATATACATTGATGTGGATCCTAAAATTGGCCAAAGTTTGTTTTACACTACTTTGTTGAAGCTGATGCTCATCCTGATTACAAACCTCTCACTCTCTATCTCAATGGAGGTCTGTTGCATTCTTCTTTTATGCAAACTTTGTTACTTGTCTTCGGTCCATTTCTTGTTTAACTGCACGTCCAGGTGTTCATCATTCCAAGAGAGATGGTGATGGTAAGTTCTAATTCGTTGGTTCCTTGTACATTCTCGTACTTTTAAGATTGATGAAATGCTTAATGGATCTTTGGATGCCGATGTTGTCATAATGTTATGCAGTGTTAGACATGTTAGTGTGATTTTACATATCTCTGTCAATATCTCACAAGTCATAATGCATTCTGAATCATCCAAGTGAACGTGTTTGGTTATCTGTGTGATGGTTTCATTGTGTTGCTACGAGTTTTTTCTTGTTCTGTTTCTTGGTCCTCCTAGATTAGTAGTCAATTTAAAATGATTTCATTATTTGTTTTTTTTGTGCTACTTCCTCGTATTCTCATATCTATCAATATCCTATATCGTATATCCTCCAAGTATCAATATTGTTTATTATTCATGTGTTTTTTCTTTCTGTGCCTTTTAATCCTCTCGGGTTTTATTTCTCTAATCGATGGACAGTGGCATGATGGTGGTTAGCCGTGACCAAGCTGCTTGTGCATTTCATGTTCCTCTGAAATCCTAAGCAAACATGAGCAAAACTCAGCCAAATATTGGTATATGAACACTATGAGCTCTACCACCCATAGGGCTGTTCAACTGGTCGATTGATCGGTTAGCCGGTTGATCGGTTTTTATTTTTACAGGTTCATAAAATTTTATAAGGAACCTAATAACCGACCGATAATGTTGTCGGGTATACCGGTTCGGTTAGTATCAATTTCGGTTGATATGCTGGTTATTACCGGTTACCATATATATCATTTATTTAAAATTAAAAATGTATATCCATATTAATATTGATTATTAGTTAGAGCCGCAAAACTTAGAATAAAAGGTAAAAAATTTAGGAATTTGAAGTTGTGCACAGGACTTGAATTTTTTTGAATTAATATTAAAATTGTATCATGTTGATAATTATTAGGTTTGGGCACAATTATAAGCTACATCGACTTTTTTTTGCATAATTATTCTCTTTAGGCACAATTATTATTTAAAAATATATGAGCTAATAATATAGAGTTTAAAAAATAGGTTAATTTGGGTTAGTAATTCAAAGTTTTCTTATTGAGTTTGTGATCAAGACCTAAAGTTTAATTAATTAATTTTTGGGGTTGAAATTAATTAATTAATATGCTATAAAATCTTTTGTCGGTTATCCTGTTAGACCGATTACCAAATAATGAAACCGATAAAAGAACCGATTATAGACATAACCGGATAACCGTAACCAATATTATTCGATTAACCAATTAACCGGTAAAGTGAATTAAACACCAGTTCAATTTTGATCGGTTATCGGTTTTCCAATTTTTTGAACAACCCTAACCACCGGGGGCAGTTCACAGAAGGAAAGCAGCACCGCCAAAAAGAATGGACGGCTTGTTGGTGATTGGAGAACAACTCATAGGTACTTCAACCACCACGTGTAAGTACTTCAAACGTAACTTGTAGGCGCTTCTTATATAACATGTGCGTGCTACTAAAATATTTGGGTGTTTAGAGTACAACTCATAGTTGTTTCAACCACCTCTTTTAAGTGCTTAAAATGTAAACCGTGAGTGTTTCTTTTATAACTTATAAGTGTTTTTTTAACTTGTGTGTACTACGAAAACAATTTGGTGTTTAGAGTACAGTTCATTGGAGTTTCAAATGTACCCTATAGGTGGTTCTTTCAACTTGTATGTGCTACGATTACAACTTGATGTTTATCGTACAAGTGATGGTGCTTCAACTGCAACTTAAAAGTGCTTTAATCATAGATTATAAGTGATTCAAATGTAATTTGTATGCATTTCTTTCATAAATTTTGTATGTGATAATAAAATAAAAATTTATACTGCTCAAATTTTTTTTAAAAAATTACAAAATTTCAAACTGCCATAAATCCAAATAGAATTGCAACATTTTCACATTCTCTTGGCCTGCAACTCTTGGATTTATATTTCAACAAGTTTGGTACACTTCTGAAAATTTATACATTCTACCAAGAACCTCACTAGTTGTTCGCTTTCCAGCCCTTAATGAACACAAAGGCACACAATGTTCTTCTTCTTTGTCGGAGGCGTGAATAAGAAAATCTAGGAAGGGCTCAAGCGCGGTGCCGGTAGGTATGTAACCTGTGAATACCCAAGTATGACAAGGTTCTCAGGCTCTTCTTCTTCCCCGTGTAGACCCGGTGACCATCATCCCCCAGCGGAGGTTTCTGTACCACTACAACAATTGGTTGTGGAAAAGGATTAGAGGAGGAAGGTGAAGAGGGGGTGTGAGTAACGTGGATGCCGGGGAAGAAGGAGAAATGATTGGGCGAAGCCTAGGTGTATAGAGAGGAGAGGTGGTTGATGAACGGCGGAAGGTTGAGGTAGGGATGTGAGGTTGGGATTGCACCCTGATTGCAGAGGCGGCGTAGGATTGGTGGTAATTGTAGAGAGTAGATGTAAGGGGATGGTGGTGGTGGATGACCAGGGCAGAGATGCAGCGGCAAAAAATATTTATCAAACCATTGTAATTTTGAGCAATTTAATTTTCAGTAAATCAGAACCATCAGATTTCAGGATTCAACGACTAAGAGCATGTGCAGTGATGATCTATTAACTTTAAGAACCACTTTAGAGACCGAAAATGCCTACAATTGTGGTCTCTAAAGCAGTTTTTAATAAGAAATCATTCCATGTTCTCTTACCAAGAAACCACCCAAGAGACCACTTGTGGCCCACCTTTTATACTCTTTTGTCATCTATTAGTAATAATTGGTTAGATTATATCAATATTTTGGTATTCAATTTGTAATAATTGGTTACACTAAATCAATATTTTGATTTTCAAATGTAATAATTGGTCGGACTAGATCAATATTTTTTATTAAAGTATTTTATGTAATTTTTCTAGTCGTTATAATTGGATTTTGCTAATGTTATTTTTTATAATTTTTAAAAAAATGAATTTCTCTTATTATTTATTTTTATTTAAATTTTTAAAATTAATTTATTGAAATTTTTTTGAAATTAACTTCTTTTTTTACAACGACAGACGATATATACAAGAACGAAAAAATGAATTATTTAGTAATATTTGAAGAAAAAAATTCAATTTTAAATATTATAATGTAATAAAATTTTGCATTCAATTTTTTTGGTGGACAAATATGTTTAAATTAAATGTTAATGGTAAAATTAATGAGTAAGATAGAGAAAATCAAGTGGGTCCATGAATAGTAGAGAGTAGTCTCTTATCAATGTGAAGAAAAAATGGGTGGTCTCTTAAATGGAAGAGAGAGATTGAGATAAATAATATATTTAAAAGGTAAGAGACCGCTAGCGCTCTCTACCGTTGCACTTGGTCTAAGATTAGTTCTCACATAAGATACTATTCTCACCTAAATAATTGTTGTCACCTGAACTCACCATGTATATATGTATGTGTGTATGTATAAAAGGACTAAAGTTATTCTATTTATATTGAAAGCCCTTTACCTTTTGAGCAATTAAAAAAAATCATCCCAATCAGAATATATAATAGTTACATAATGGTCCCTACCTAAAGTTTACACAGACTTGTTAGTTTATTTTCCTATACAAGTTTGTAATTTGCATTTGATTTTCTTTACTTGTCCTTGTATTTATGAGATCATTAATGTTGATTAGTTAAAATTAACTTAGTTATTAGTGTTTATATACAAAATGCCAAGTAAAGTTTGATCATTGATATGTTGAAGTCAAGTCTCAGTTATTAGTATTTATATATCGAAGTTCAAGTAAGGTTTGACCGTTAATCAGTTAAAATCAATTTAGTTATTAGAATTTATGTAAAAAAGGTCAAGTAAGGTTTGATTGTTGATTTGCTAAAGTCAAGTCTTAGTTACTAGTGTTTATATATAGAAATTCAAATAAGGGTTGACCATTGATCAGTTAAAGTCAACTTATTATTAGTGTTTAGATATAAGAATTCAAGTAAGGGTTTAGCGATAATTAGTTAAAGTCAACTCAGTTACTAGCGTTTATATATATAAAGTCAAGTAACATCCGACTATTGATTAGTAAAGATCAAACTTATTTTTTGGAAATAAACCCTCACTGAGATGGGGTTTATAGGGTTCGCATCTCTGTTCTATTAAGCTCAATTTGCACAATGTGCGATTACAACATGAGATATGAGATAAACTCATTTACACTGAGACTCTAGTCAAATATTACAATACTAATCCAAAGCCTCATTGGATAAAAGAGAAAAATACACAAAGATGCTATCAATATTACAATATTAAGCAAAGGATTATGTGGCAATGAGATGAGCACACCAAAAATAAGTGGTTGTCGTTGTGTAGTTTTAGAATAGCCACAATAAATATCGATCTGAGACTATCATCAGAACCAAACACAGTGAAGTATCATATAAACGCACAAAAAAATTCCATCAACACCTCTGATCAATCATCTAAGGCAATCAAAACAAAATACATGAACCTCCCCAACTAAAGATCCAGCCGTCTCCATTTAACCCGTAATGACCCTTTCCCTAAACTAGGAGACTAAAACCAGTCATTCTAAATTTCTAATTGCCAAAAATAATTTTCACCAGTGTATAAAAATCTCTTCTAGTGGGTAGAATTATCTCTAACTTAACCCCAAAAGGCTCTACAGACCAATTAAATCGAATCAACAATATAACTGATCGGAGTATCCTAATGAATCAAAGTCTACAAATCTGATTTAAATCCTTGAAAAAATAGTGTCGCCAGAAGTTTGTTGGTTTAACGACTTCGACTTGGATTTCTCCTTACTGTATTCATGGATATCATATCAGAAGTCAATACACTTTTATCAGCTCAGGCTGACGAAAAAAATAATTGACAGAGACAATTTCTATCTAATACTCGAACTCCAAAACAACCATTTTAAATACCACTCACTTCAAACTGAGAAAAAAAATAGAACATAAACTTTTAAAAAAGTTAAAAATTAGTTATTAGTGTTTATACACAAATTTTAAGTAAGAGTTAACCGTCGGTTTAATTAAAGTTGAACCGCCCTTTCATTAGTTTTTATATATAGTAAGTCCAATAAGACTTAACCGTCAATCACTTAAAATCAAACCTTTTTATTAATGTTTATTAGGGGTGGGTGTCGGGTGAATTTAATTAGTTTTTGGTTTATTCGGTTAGAGTTATTTGGTTTTGCCTCAAAAAAATCTCAAAACCGAAATTGATCCAAATAACCCAAAAAAAATCCAATTATCGAAACCGAATTCAAAATTCGGTTTCGATTTGAATTCTGTATCAAACCAAATTAATCAAAATCATGGGAATTCTTTAAAAAATTACAAAAAATTTAAACTAATTTAAATTTTTATTAAATTATTGATTTTCGGTTTTTTTTCTCATGCCTAATGTTAATATATAGAAAGTCAATTAAGAGTTGGTCATTAATTAGTTAAAATTAACTTACTTATTAATGTTAATATATAGAAGGGCTGACTGTTTATTGTTAAAGTCAAGTTTTAGGCATTAGTATTTATATATAAAAGGTCAAGTAAGGAGCTGTACGTTAATTTGTTAAAAGTCAAATTTTAGTTATTAGTGTTTATGTAGAAGAAGTAAAGTAAGGGGCTGAATTTTAATTAGTTAAAATCAACATAGTTAACGGTGTGCATATATAGAAAGTCAAGTAACGGTTGATTATTGATTTGTAAAGGTCAACCCTATTTATTTGTGGTTATATAGAAAGTCAACTAACGGTTGGTTGTTGATTCGTTAAAGTCAAACATTAGATATTAGTGTTTAAATTAAGAAAGTAAAGTAAGGGATGATTTTTGTATTATTTAAAAACCAAACCTTTCTATTAGTGTTTATATAAAAAGTTAAGAGCAAGTCCAACATTTTCCCTAAACTTTTCTCTAGAATAGGGAATGAAAATCAATATTCCCCATATTTTTTTTACTCAACTCCAACATATTCACTTTTTTGCATAATCAGACATTTATTGCACCATAGTTATTTTTTCATTAAAAAGCTAAGAGATCATTTTTAATCACTTTTAAATATATTAAAAATTAAGTTATTTTTTAAAAAACAATATAACCAATTTCAAACTAATATTTTGATGTTAATTAGAAACTAGTTTTCTTTTCGTATTTTTATTATATATTCCCTATAAAATCCTATAAAAATATATAAATAAGAATCCACATGAGCATGAGATTGTAGTAGTTTTCTCTAAAAATAATTTGTTGGAAGTCGAAGGTACTTTTTAGTAGGAATAGAAGAATGAGGGAAATATGAGACTTGTTTTTTTTAATAAAAATAAATATTGTGTTATTATTTGATGCACTCAATTGGAATTGCATTAAATTTCCATTCCCTATAATTTATTCTCTCTTTACAGACATGGGAAGGAAGTCTTCTCTCTCATTAACGTTCTTATTTTATGGAATGAGATGGAAAAAATGTTGAAGGTGGAAAATCATGTAGAATTCTTATAATCAATAAAAAAACCCTATTATAGGAAAACTGTTGGACTTGCTAACTATGGATTAATCATTTATTAGTTATAGTAAATATAGTTATTAGTGTTTATATATAGAAAGTGAAGTAAGAGGCTAATCATTGATTTGTTAAATTCAATCTATATACCAGTGTTAGAGAAACCCAGATCAAACCGAACTTGTATATATTTACAATATGAACATGACAAATCAAACCAAACTTGTTTATACTTCATAATCAAAGCAATGTATTTTACCTCTAAATAATCCTTACAAATGACATTAGATGTTGTATTCTACATCTATAGAGCAATGGAGATGTGCAGAGAGTCTCATGAATACAACCCTTCTTTCAATTTGCCAATATTAATAATTTTTATATACGTTTTTGTAGCAACTATTATAGTAAAATCCGTTGCTAAATGTAGTTATATATCACGTCAGCATTTAATGCTAGTAAACAAAGCACCTATTTTCTAGTAACATGTGCTTTAATTTCTCGCAAAGAAAATTAACCGCAGTTATATAAGAAATAAATGCTATGATTTTCCGCCAATACAAAAAGTCTCACTCTAGATGCAGTTATTGAATTAGTATATGCTATAATATCTGTAATTGAAGAAATTTTAAAATAAACGCAATGAAAAAATAATAGTTACTATGTAAATTCATAGTAGCCATTTCCCATAATAGCTGCTGCTAAAGGGGATCTTCTAATAGTTTTGGGTTTAAGAGGGGTTCTAAACAATCTAACTTTATAATTATTTTTTCTAAATAAAAAATGCATTGTCATTAATAAAGGCTTGAAACGGTGAAAATAATTATTCAACCATTTATATGCATTAAGTGTACATTAAAACTTATAGCGCAAGTAGTGAATTAAAAAGAAAATCTACCTTCTCAGAAGATTTGAGTTAGAATAATATTATAAAAAATTAATAACTCTACTTTTCTATTATAATCGGTTTGGAATGGAATGAAATTTGGCAAGAAAGAAAATTATAATTATATGTGATCAGGATTTATATGTATATTCTTAAAACGATATACATGGATCTGGGTTTGAGTCTTATATTTTAAAGACCAACTTGAACCCACTTTTTTGTGTAGATATGAAAAATTAAACCCATATCGATCTAAGGTAGGGTCCGAGACCCATATCCTAGTAGTACGTACATATCTTATTATTAGAGTTAATCAAAACCTTCTCACGTAAGATTTTTTTTCACATGCAAATACATGCATGTATTTTAGTGTGTTGATTTAGTCTCTTAAATTTGTAATGCAACCCTGATATTTAGGAAGTAGTTAAGATGGTGCAGAAATGAGATATTGGTGCAGGAACGTGTTTTAGTTGTTCTAAAATTTAGGAACTTGGTTATGTTTAGTTCATTATAAATACGACTCTTGTATTATCATTTTCTCATGCATTCTGTAAGCATTCAGTTAGCATTTTATTTTCAAGATAATTGCCCACAATTCTTATCTCTTCTTCAAGAGTTTAGCAGTACATAAACTCCTTTGAGAGCCCAAGTTTTGTTCATTTTTTCTACATTTGGTATCAGAGCAAGTAGAAAATGGGCAAAGTCAGAGCCAGCAGTAGAGGTTGAGTCAATGAACTGGAATCGTTTCCGGTAGTGGAGAGACAAGCAACTCGTGAGGGGTCCATTTTTCTTCAATATCCTATGCTTAGCCAAAACAACTATGCAACGCGGGCCATCAAAGTGAAGGTTTACATGGATGCTCAAGGAGTTTGGGATGCCATCGAGCTCGCGACAGGTGCGGTCGTGGAACCAAGGAAGGATAAAATGGCATTGGCAGCCATTTATCAAGGAATTCCTGAAGATGCGTTGTTGGCAATAGTGGAGAAGTGAACGGTAAGGGAAGCTTGGAGTACATTGGTGACCATGCATCTCGGCACAGAATGTGTCAAGAGTGCACAATTACAGACCCTCAAAACCAAATTCAAGTTACTCTGAATGAAGGACTCAGAGTCTCTTAATGATTTCGCAATGAAATTGTCTACCATTGTGAATCGAATTCGGAATCTAGGGGAGACAATGGAAGAAGAGATCACAGTGAAGAAATTTCTTCAAGGTGTGTATGGGAAGTTTGGGCAGACAGTCACAACCATCGAGCAGTTTGGAGATATCACGACAATGTCACTCTTCGAGGCGATAGGTCGACTCAAACCACATGATGAAGGTGCACGAATCAATTAAAGAGATATAAAACACCTTCTGTTGACACATGCTGAATGGTCAGCATGCACAAAGAAAGATGGAACTAATTCACCGTCAAACTCGAGAGGCCAAAGCTCCGGGGGAAAGTGTCGGGGGTATGAAACTCGAGCAAGAGGTCGTGGTCGTAGTCATAGAGGTTTTGGAGGTCGAGGCAGCAACACAATGTATCAGCAAGAAGACAAAGGAGGGCATGGAAATTGTAATGGTGGTCAAGACAAGTCCAGGATCAGTTGCTTTAAATGTGAAGCCTTTGGTCACTATGCATCTGAGTGCCGCAACAAGAAACACAAAGAGAAGGTGAACCTCGTTCGTGCACAAGATGAGGAGCCTGCACTAATGATGGCAATGGTCCAGGAGGAAGGACAAGACGTCGCCATGCTCAACGAGGAGAAAGTGTTTCCATCTTTGTGTACGGAAGGTGAAGCTCGAAATTTTTGGTATTTGGACAATGGAGCGAGCAACCTCTAGAATTTCAGCAAATCAAAATAACCGCTCGAGTGAGACGGTTATGGAAAATATCTAGTCAGCTCAAATTTGGAAGAAAAGCAAATCAATTTCTGCTCTTGAAATAAAATGATGCAGCTGAGTAGTTCATATACAAGAAATATTGTGACTACTCTAGCAGTGACACGTGGGAAAGAAAAGAAAGAAATTAATACACATTTTGGCGCCTAAAGTTTCAGAACTGAAAACTGAAACTAAAGCTAAACATCATCATCTCAGCTAAACATTATCATCTCAGCTCTATAATCTCTTCACGCCCCCCCCCCCCCCCCC
>JAULKM010101139.1:0-10275 GCA_032355605.1 Rubia tinctorum | reverse complement strand
TTCTTAATATTCTTGTGAATTGCATGATTGTCACACTTTGTTGGCACACAATCGAATATACTTTCATGTTATTGCACTATTGCTACTCCCCAGTTCAGGAAATCTAGATGCGCTTGGGTTGACGATAGTCTGAAACTGGGCGTATGCACGAAGCTTACCGTTGTTAATCACGATCAACCATGCATCTAGTTAGCTGACCAAAGAGGTCCAAAGGGTTTCGAGTAGATATAGAGTAGGCAGCAAACTAGGATTATTTTGTTAATCCTAGAGTCATCGATAAGACGGTTATTTCCTTTGCCTTTGTAGGCCTATGGGTAGTTCGTTCGTGGTGTTTCGCCCGTCACTTAATCGCATGGGGTGAATCACACCAGCGCAATGAGCCATAGTCGTTGTTGCACTCCCCTATTTGCGGAGGCGAGGTCGATGGAATATTTTATATGTGCACCTCTATGTGGCAGATAGGGGGGAGTTTTGACCATTAACCGCACCACGTGACACAAATACTAGAATAGGGCATAGTTGTATTTGATGAAATCTATGATCGAAATAACATTGACCATGTTACGTAAATATTCCCCAAGTGTTTGTTTATATAGTTTTTCCGTTGATTACATGCTTGCAGTTGATAGTTAACCCCCCCCCAATGAGTATTTTCACAACACTGTATCTTCCTAACACGTGGTTGGATTGATGACCCGACCACGGTTGTGTTTAGTAGATTCCTAGATTATCTATGGACAACTCCGGTACTTTCCACTATCTACCATTCTTGGTAGTGTAGCAGTAGGAACGGGAGAAACATAATTTTTTTTATCTTTGACCCCTAACCGTCCTCCTCTCTTGTTTAATGATGCTCGAGAGGGTGCCGGTCAGGAATGTAAGAGTTATTAAGAATGACAAAGCTCAACTTAAAGTTAAGAACATTAAAAGGAAGCATAACATATCTTCATTTGTCTTGATTGAACTGTATTAAAATTTGATCAATTAACATCCATTGGTTTTAAACTTGGTTATAACCATTTTTATGGTGACCCTAGGGATAAAATATGGATTTTTTGGTCTGATGATTTTAATGTAAAGGTGATATATGTCCATGATAAATTTGTATTAGTTGAGTTACAGCATAAATCTATCTCATTCTCTTAGGATTCAACTTTTGTATATGGAAGACATAATAGAGCTGTTAGGTTTCCCCTTTGGTCTGGTTTACAAAGTCATTGTAATAATCCTATGATGTTAATAGGATATTTTAATGTTATAAGAGAACCAAGTGAATATCTAGGCCAGTGTCATCCTAATATGAATTGCATGATGGATTTTAATGCATTTATAGAGGAGAATCGGCTTGTAGAACTACCTACTGCTGGTAATCAGTTTACATGGGCTAGAGTAAGAAATGACAATGTTAATAGGATATTTTAATGTTATAAGAGAACCAAGTGAATATCTATGCTAGTGTCATCATAATATGAATTGCATGATGGATTTTAATGCGTTTATAGAGGAGAATCAACTTGTATAACTACCTACTGCTGGTAATCAGTTTACATGGGCTAGAGTAAGAAATGACAATGTTTGGCAAAGACTTGACAGAGGACTTGTTAATGAACCTTTTTTAAAACTTATTCCCTAATTCAAGAATTAGAGTTAAGGCCAAACATCCCTCAGATCATTCTCCTTTATTGGTCACTATAGCTAATTTAAATTACTCATCAGGACCTAAATCCTTCAAGTTCCAAAACCGTTGGATCACGCAAAAATGATTTCAAAAATAAAGTTTTATCAAATTGGAGTCTTCCATGTGATGGTTTTGGTATGCTAAGGTTTTCTCTTAAGCTTAGAAGACTAAAATGTTTTCTAGAGAAATGGAATACAAATGTTTTTTGGTATTATACAAGATAAAGTTAAAAAGGCAGAAAAAAAAGTTTTACAAAAAGAAATGGAACATCAGCAGCTTAATAGTGAAGTCACTAGATCTGAACTTAATAAAGTAAAGGCTGAACTAACACTTGCGCAAACCAGAGATGATTTTTTTGGAAACAAAAGGCAAGGGTAAAATGGCTAACAATAGGAGACTCTAATTCTAAATTTTCCATGCCTATGTTAAGTCAAAACATGCTAGGCAGGCCATAACGGAGATTAAAAATAGTTAGGGTCAATGGATTAAAAATCTCAATGAGATAGGAGCTGAGGATGTACATTTTTTTCTCTTATCTACTTACTGATGAAAACAATAACCTAGAGGATGTATCTTCTTCTTGTTTATTATAGAATTTTCCAACTCTTATTGCAGATCAGATGAATGGAAATCTTATGGAGGAAATAAGCTTGGATTCTATCAAGAAGCTGGTTTTTGAAATTGATGAAGATGCATCCCCTGGTCCTGATGGATTTCCAGGTAAGTTCTATACTGAATGTTGGGACATCATTGCAAACGATCTTAGGAATGTTGTAAATGAATTTCTTGTTGGTGTGCCTATACCTAGAGCAACTTCACCTGGATTCATTGTATTAATTTCAAAAAAGCAAGTAAGCTCTTCTTTTACTGATTTTAGGCCAATAAATCTCTCAAGTTTTTTTTTTTAAAAATATTTTCTAGAGTATATACTGAGAGACTTAAACCCATAATGCCTTATCTCATATCTCCTGAACAGTCTGAATTTGTTCAAAGTAAATAATTGGCTGACAATGTTTGGTTAATGCAAGAAATGATAAAAAAAATTAAATAACAAATCAGGAGGTTTTAATGTGATGTTCAAATTAGATATGATGAAAATCTTTTATAGGGTTCCATGGTCTTTTTTGAGCACAATGCTAATAAAGATGGGTTTTCATGGCTTAATAGTCAAAAATATAATGCGTACTGTAGCTGCAACAAACTTCTCAGTTCTTGTGAATGGTAAACCTTTTGGTTTTTTTAAAGCATCAAGAGACATTAACCAAGGGGATCCTTTATCCTCATATTTGTTTATAATGCTCACTGAAGCTTTTTCCAGAAACCTTAGTTTACTTTTCAATCAGTCAAGAATTAGTAATTTCAAGTTGCCGAATTCAATAAATAAATTCACTCATCTCATCTTTGCTGATGATACATTGGTATTTACTAAAGCAAATAAAACCAGCTTGGAAAATAAAAAAAATTCTTAATGTTTATGAGAGAGCAATTGGTCAAAAAAATAAACTTTGGAAAATCTTCATTCTATCTGTCTAATTATGCTAAGCCTTTCGGTAGGAACTTGATTCCTAGTTTAATTAGCATAGATGTTGGATCTTTTCCCTTCCAATACCTTGGATGCCCTATTTTTCTAGAAAGGACAAAGCACGACTATTTCCAAGGTGTCTTTGAAAAGATGGTAGCTAGGATCTTATTGTGGCAAAATAAATGGCTTAATCAAGTAGGCAGATTGATATTGATTAAATATGTTCTATCAGCAATCCCTTGCACATTTTAGCAGTGATCAAACCTACAATATGAATTATTGATAGATTACATGTCTTATTTGCAAAAAAAAAATTCTAGAGCACTTCAGAATACGGTTAGAGGAAAACATGGCGATCATGGTCTAATCTAAGTTATCCTATTTTAGAAAATGGTCTGAATGTTAAAAACTTGCATTGGGTCATTAAGAGTTTTTTTTTATTAAACTTTGGTGGAAAATGCAAACTGGAAACAATCTATGGACTTTGTTCATGTGGTCACTTCTAGATTATCTAAAGTATTCTAAAACTTGGAAAAGAATAAAAGGGATCAGCACTATTTCTTCTAAAAATACAGTTTTTCAAGTTGGAGAAGGTAAATTATGTTTTAGGAATTCTATCTGGTTAGACAGTAAGACTTTAATTGATGTATGGAACCCTGATTTGGATCTTTCGTATCATGATTTGACAATATCAGATTTCTTTTGCAACCATGAATTCTATTGTAATATCATTAAAGCTGGTCTTCATCTAAATACCATGATTCTATAACAAGGGAGTTTCCTCTTTTTGAAAACTACAAGGATACACTGATATGGAAACCTGAAAGTATTGGGATTTTTTCCCCATTAAACTCAGCTTATGATCTTATTAGACAGAAAAAATATCAAGTCCCTTCTTTCAAACATTTATGGTCCAAATTTTTACCTAAGAAAATCAGTGTGTTTAATTGGAGAGTTCTAAATAGATTGCTTCCTAACTCTAATATTCTTGAGGATTTTAACTTGCATTTGCCATCTATATATCCATTGTGTAAAAATGAAAAATGAATCAGATGAACTTCATCATATTTTTAAAAGATGTGAATGGCTAAGAATATATGGGATAGGATTAATTCTTTCTTTGATATTGGTAATGTGCAATTTTATAACCTCTGGTACAAGTATTTTCATTACTAGAATGTGGGAGTGCAGTTAAGAACTCATGAGATATGCATTAGATTACTTCCATCTGTTACTACATGGTTTATATGGTATACTAGGAATAACTGCATATGTGATAATAGAGCACCAAATGTTGAGATACTTTCTTCTTTAGTTTTTGATCTATTAAGAATGATTTTGAAAATTCATGGGATCGAATGGAAGACAGTAGAAGAATATAAGATAGTAGCTACTCTGTTGTCTTTGGCACCTGTGAATACTATGATGCAGGTAAGACAACATAACATGGTGGATTGGAGATTACCCTATAAGGAAGAAAACCTGAACACATATGGGTTAGCCTTGAAGATATGAGCAGCAGGTGCTGGATTGGTAATCAAAAACCAGTAGGGGGAAGTACTCATAGCAAAATCTCTTTAATGTCACAATATGGACAACTTGGAGGACCAGAGATTTAATTTTAGGAATGGAAAAAGCATTCTTCAATGGTTTCATGTATATTTAAGTAGAAGTGGGCTCCCTCATTCTTCTAAAGATGATAAGGAGGGAGTTCAAGATACCATGGAGGTCCACTAATCTAATCAGAACACTATGGAATCCTCGGGTGAGCTTTCCTTCACCTTTTGACGAGACTTGATTTTTATATTTTCTTAGTACAATTAACATCTCTTTTTAGCTTTTTTTGTTGGTAATTGGTTAGATTCTTAGTTTTTTTTTTACAAAATAGGGGTTTAGAATCACCTTGTGTGGTTATTTGCCCTCATCTCCCTAGTTTGTAAGCATGTGGTGTCTAACGCGTTCTACCTTTATGATTTGGTCGATTCATATATGTTTTGTGAGCTTATTTGGAGACTATCATGAAGAGGACCATTCATACAAATAGTAGAATATTGAAGAAAGTCATTCACAAGAATGGTAGAAGAAGGAAGGCAACTTACAAAGTAGTAGAAGATAAAGTAGAGGGTGAAGAATAATCTATGTTTTGAAGCAAATTTATGAGAATAATTCGAGAAGAACCATCCTCCAAGAGTGGTACCATTGGATTCATCTTCTCGATTACCATAAAAAATACTACAAGAACTCCCAAAATGGATAAACTGTTCACCCATAGGAAGCAAAACAGGACTGATCTTTCTCTGTTTGCCATTTACTCGAATAGTTCCATCGCCTCCCTTAGGCTTTTGTTGGCGATAGACTGTTGCAAGCAGCGTTTACCATACGCATGTCATCATCGAACAACCCTTCGAAGAAATAGTAAACCAAGTGTCCCTTCTTGAATGGATAATAAGGAAAACTAGCCAAAAACCTCTTGAATCATTCCCAATATTCATAAAGAGACTCATTAGAAAACTGAGAGATGTTGGAAAGTTTCTTCTTTAACCCCGCAGACTTTGAAGCCATGAAATATTTCTCGAGAAATCTGCACTTCATATCTATCTATGAGGTGATACAATTGGGCGGTAGATAGTATAACCAATCTTTGGTTGAATCCCGAAGTGAGAAGGGAAATGCCCTCATATTGAAATCTTTTTCCAAAACACCCGTCAGTTTCATATTGGTACAAACTAGGTGGAATTGTGAAAAATGCTTGCTCGAATCTTCTTCGGTCATCCCATGGAAAGTTGGCAAGCAATGAATCATACCGCTCTTAAATTTACACGTCACATTGAGTGGCAAGATGATGCAAAGTGATTGGTTCTCCAAATTAGAAGCCATCAATTCCCTCAAAGTGCGGTTATCCTCTATTTCTTCTTTCTCTACAACTTTCGGCCTAAATATCTTCTTCCTTCTTCGCCTACCACCTTTGTAATCCGCTGGATTATGTTAAACTTCCAAATTCTTAGCATGGGTATGTATCATAAATGAGGAATAAAATAATCTCCAACTCAAATCAACACCAGCAAAAGGGTTAGAAGTAATTGGCAACTAGTAAGAAAGCTCAGCAGCAAAAACCAACAAACAAAAACAATATTAAGTACTCAACTAACACGTTGTACAAGTTAACTACTAGATTGTTAAACTAACATCCCGGAATCAGAACCAAAATTTGACCCTTCCCTCTCCCGAGCATCGTTTAAAACATGAGAGGAGGCTGAAGTATTAAGGGTTAAAGATAGAATTTATATGTTGTTCCCGCCCCTACTACTATACTACCGAGAATGGTAGATAGTGGCAAGTACCGGGGTCATCCACAGAGATGTTATGAATCTAATAATTAAATAAACACAGCCGTGATTGGATCTTAAATCCAACCACATGTTAGGAATAAACAGTGTTGTGGAAACACTCATTAGGGGAGTTTGTACTAACAACTACTACCATGCAAATGATCAAAATAATTAACAGTGTAAACTAACACTCAAGAAATATTTGTATAACATGACCAATGCCATTTCGATCATCAATTTCAAAAAATACAAGAATTAAACCCTATTCTAGCGTTTATGTCATGTGGTGCTGAAAATGGTCAAAACTTCCCCCTATCTGTCACATAGAGATGTGCGTATTAAATCTTCTATCAGCCTCACCTCTACTACTAGGAGAGTGCCACATCGGTAATGGCTCATTGTGCAGGTCTGATTCTCCCCCGTGTGATTAAGTCCCGGGCGGAACACCGAGAACTCACTACCCCTAGGCCTACAAAGGCAAAAGAAGTAAGCGTTTTATCAATGGCTCTCGAATCAACAAGATAATCTCAGAATGCTACTCATTCTATCTCTACCCGCAACCCTTCGAACCTCATGGTCGGCTAACTAGAGCATGGTCGATCGTGACAATTAACAACGGTAACCTTTGGTGCACACACCCACACAGTTCAGAACAATCGTTACCCCTAGAGCATTTAGGTTTCCTTCCCCGAGGGGTAGAAATAGTGCAACAACATGAAAGTAAACTTAGTTGTGTGCAAAAAAAAGTGTGACAACCATGTAATTCACAATAATTATAAGAACAAGCCAACATAATAATAACAAAACACATAGAAATAGGTATATCTAGGATTCTCAAAAAATGAACATCAATACATGAATACAAATACATTCCCCAAGTAATATTCATACTTTTAAAACATTGAACCCAAGTATTTCATCGCATATAACAGTTTTGGGAAAAAGAAAAAGAAAAATATGAAAAGAGAAGAACCTAGAGAGAAGAAATGGTATTTTCTCTCCCTAGTTTCCTCTTGAAATATAAAAATGAGCGTACACTTAAACCTTAGTAGACAAAGGTCAATATATATAGTAATCAGTAATTGGTCCGAACAATGGGTTCAAAATGGCCCAAAACCCTAGCAGCCGCAACCGGCATAGGGAAGTCGTGTCTGGCACGACCCGTGCGGACTAAGGAGGCCTCAAGCTTCCACGGCATGTCGACCCTAGCACAAACCTTAGCCTCATTCCGGAGAGGGCCATTAGCCTTGACACAGGCCGTACTCTGTGTCAACCAGTGCGGGTCGTCGGTCTGCATTCCATTTTTTATCTTCAAATGCACACCTCGTGTCGTTTAGCATGCCTCGTCAGCTAGAACCTCATTTTTCTTTGTATCTCGTCATAGGATGTGTCGTTCCTTGTATCCCATTATCTTTCCTTGGTATTTGGTGACTTGAAACCGAGCAATCCGTGTAAAACGGAATGGCCAGCTCCCATACTTAGCTGATTTTAGAGTGAAATGATAACTTGGGGTGCACGTTCTATGCTGGAAATTGGATGGCTTGTGTTGGGTGGAACGTACAATACCAAGGGCTCCTCATATTGGCCATATCAATTAGAATAGGTTGTGCAAGGCCTAGCCCTTGTGGTGGCCTTGTGCGGTTTGTGCCCGTCGTGGCAGGTTCGGTCGGCTGACCAGTTTGTTTCACTACGGGTGAACCATTGATCCAATTTGGGTGTTCTTGTAGTCAATTATATAGCGCTCAAGAAGACAAATCCAATGGTTCCAACTTTAATGGATGATTCTTCTCATATTTTTCCCATAACTCTGTGTAACCTCAGACAACAATCCCTCTGTTTCTTCCTTAGATTTATCGAACTTTGAATCCATCTTTCTTGGTCCAAATTCCATCTTATACCATGATTTTGAGTCCGTGGCATTTAATATACTACAATCCTTATAAATGGTCTTCGATATCTTCTACCATCCTTGCGAATGACCTTTAAATATCTACTACCACCCTCGCGGATGACCTTCTACAAAAGATGATTAAAATTACTCACGAGCAACCTACTATGAGATCAAAAAGGAAGATCTAGGTACCCGTGAATAGAAAGTGTCCATTAGCTTCAGTTAATTCTATAAAACTCAGGATTTATATAAGAAAACCAATAATGGCTGTCTAAAACCTTTGTTGTGCAAACCTAACTAAAACTAGAAATCAACCAAACAAAAGATGATAATAAATGTGTTAAAGGTATCAAATAAATGCATAATGGTGCACATTAGCAAGGAAAACAAAAATCATAAAACATCAATGGTGTAGTTTCATTGCGGAATCATGTGTCCAGCAAATGCTACAATCTAGTTTTGAAAAGCGAAGGAAATTCATAAACTAGAAGAACTATTGATGAAATGTTTGACATGGGTTCATCAAGAATACAAGGATTTTTGGCTTCTGATCCACCCTCCGCGAGGTTGTTCTTTTCACCAATTACTCTTGGAGTGCTAAGAAGACTAAAGAAGAAATTTAAATGTTGCACTTGTGCTCACTATCAACAACTAGAGAGTAGCTAGTGGAAAGTCTGGGGTCATCCATATAGATGGTAGAATTCGAAGGTTAACTGCACAACTCATAATCAAGCGTCACACCGATTGTGTGTCCGGAATAGCCAGTGCCAATAACATAAGATTTGGGGGAAGTTTTTTTAAAATAACTAATAATCATGCAAAACAATAGATCAAACTATATTAAACTAGCCTTGGGGATATTTGTGTAACATGACCGGTGAATGTCTTTATTCCCAGATTCTATCATATATAAGACATATAAACCTATCTCATGTCTATGTCACATAGTGTGAGTGATAGTCAGCACTTCTCAATCCCTAGAACACAAAGGTACCTAAGCCCATTTTATCCTATCAACACCGCCTCCATAATTAAGGAAAGTGGATTAATGAAAAAATTATCGAAACATGGCCCCTCTTTCCCCATAAAACTCAATCCCAATGCTAATGCGTCTCTGCGTAAAGGATCAAGTGCCTAAGCAGTCATTTTGAGAGTGTTGCAACAGTTAGGTATGAGAGTAAGGAAATATATCCTGGGCACTCCACTATAGACAGTTTTCCCTAGCCTATTGATCTGCACCTAAATGTGTGCGTTAACTAATGCATTTGACACACTATTTTTTATGTTTTGTTTGGGGTATTGCTATTTTAGTTTGGTTTACATTTATAAGGGTTTAGATGACCATTGTTGGTTTTCTTATCTAAACCTTGGGTTTTGTAGATTTAATTTCATCTAATGGACACTTTGTCTTCACGAGCACCTAAATCTTTTTTTTAGCTTACTAGTAGGTTGCAAGTGAGCACTTCAGTATAATCTTAAAGAAGGCCATCTGCAAGGACGGTAGTAGACAAAAATCCACAAGTTAAAACGTGGTAATAGATGGAATCAAGCTGGAAAAAGAAGGGGGTCGAAGTTTAACTTTTCAAAGACTCAGCATGGCCGCACCAACCAACACGGCTATGCCAGGGGCTCTCAGAACGGACTGTGCCAGTCAACCTGGTTATGTTACAGTCCCTCAGCACGAATCGTTTTCTCCAACATGGCCCTTGTCATGCCAAACGTTCGTGAGGCTAAGTATGGACACATACCGTGCCCCTTTTCACAGCCCGTGTCATTTCATTTCCAATATTTGAAGACCAATTCATGAGGTTTAAATATTAACATGGTCGCACCATCGTTTTTCTTGGAAATTGAC
>JAULKM010101138.1:0-10275 GCA_032355605.1 Rubia tinctorum | reverse complement strand
ACTAATTCGAGCATTAGAAAGTAGTTATTTTAGTAGTTCAGTGAACTTGTAAAAATATTATTGTATGGTACTCGATTATTATATTATGTAGTATTTTTCATTATTGTTGAGTTGAATTTTCAACCTCCCCTGGAAAAAATTCCTGGTTCCGCCACTGAATCTACTCCTCTTCTTTGAAGAGAAATATCTTCACACAAACATCAAACAGATTTAGAAGATTAGCAAATGATATAAACAACCAATTACAGTTTAACTGAAGGTAGAATAGTAGATTCCCGTACAACTAAATATTAATCGATATACATGAAACTCAATGCATGACTTGGGGCTTTACCCGGACCCGTTTCCGGAAAGCCACTATAGGCTTCACCCGGACCTCCCCTAGGCAGCGGCGAACGACGAGAGCTTCACGGCCACGGAGGGCTTCTCAAGCGGCGGTGCGAGAGGTGGAGGCATGAGTAAGGAGGAAGAAGATGGTGGCGTAAGGGAGGAGGAAGGCGAGAGGTGGCTGCATGGAAAAAGAGATGGTGTAGGCGTCAGGTTCGAACAGAAAATGAAGGAGATGGTGGCGGCAAACTATTTGTGATTTTTGGGAAGGATTTTAGTATTCATATAAGATATTTTAATGGTGGAGTATCAATCTATCAAATGGTGGAGATTCAACACTACAATAATTATAAGGTTGTGACCAATTACTATTCAATTTTTTAAAAAAATTAAATGCATGCCTGAAAGGATTACTGATTTAACACGTTTGAGATTTTCTAACACCAGTTAGATTTGAATTTTAAAATAGCTCCTACAATGTCCCAAAGGTTGGGACTGCTGTATGTTATATTGTGTTCATATTTTGTGGGATTATTGTGATTTTATTGAGATATAATTTGCACTTTAGATGCTTTTTGTGCAGAAATTTATGACTATGAAGAATTTTAGGGAGAGCTATACATCGTACTCTCTTCCCCTTAACTAGGGATTTTTTCCTACTGGGTTTTCCAGATTGAGGTTTTTTAATGAGATAGTGTAATCCAATGGAAATGTTCTTATTTTATAAGTTATTTTTCCAAAGAGGAAGAAGAGATGCAAGAACAAAATTGCTGAAATTATGGGTTCAAGTGGAATTTTGGAAAATGAGAAGTGTTTGAGGAGAAAGACAATGCAGTTTGCCGTAGAGTTGTCTTGTATCCAATTCATACTTGGAGAATGTTTTGTTGGAGATATTATAATTGAAATTATCTTGAAGAATTAAAGATATTCACTTATTATAAGAATTTTGTTATTTATCTCCAATTGAAATTCCTTCATTTTACGAATGAGTTAATTAGAGTTAGAATAAATATTATTTTCTTTCGGAAGAGTCCGAATTTTGTTTGGTTTGGATTTTGTAATCCGCGCAAAGGGTTTGCGGCATATAACACCCAGAGACGAAGACAGAGGGTTTTACGCAATACATTAGTTTACTATTCATATTCTTTACGCATGCGCAGGTTTCATTGGTTGAATTGATCATGCATAATTATTTGGTTTGTTATATTCACCCGTGCACAGATCTGCAGGTTTTGATTGTTTTCTTTAAATATTATTTTATTATATTGATCATGTTTGATTATTATATTATTTATAATTTAGTTTAATTATTATGAATAGCTGATTCATATATCGGCATGGAATAATGAGAATTAGTTTATGAATCGTGAGATCTAATTGTTTTAGAGGGTCTTCTGATAGGCAGCTTATAGACATGCCGCTAAATTTTTAGCTCATATACTGCATTTGTTAAATTAAATATTAAATTTTGAAATTTCAAAAATAATTTTATATTATATATTTTTATATTTTTACATTTAAATACATATTATTACTTGGTTTAACTTTTAAAATACAATATTAAAAATTTATAAAAAGTTATAACATTTAATGTAAAAATGAATGTGAATTGTCCATAAGCTTATGGAAAGGACGCCTTTCCTGAGACTTTCTCATTGTTTTATAATTGATTCTTATGTGCTCTTGATTGTTCTTTGTTTAATTTTATTCTTCTTATGTTTAACCCTGATCAACTTGAATATTATTGGGAAACTATTCATATAACTAGTTAAGACTGTAACAGCAAGATGTGGAATAATTAAGAGTGCATTACTATTTGTTTTTAGTTCGGTAATTGCTTTATCAGATTATTTTCATTCTTAATGCTATCGAGGTGTGTATCCGATTTAGCAAATACTTTCCGGAGGTATCTTGGTAAGAGAAACAATTGGTTAATTATAATTGGTCAATTGTCGACAAAGTAAGAAAGAATTGTGAGGGTTCAGCAAATACTTGCCGTCTTATAACTGATGGATAAATATGAATTGATTTATCTTTGCGCCTATGATCAATGTTTAACTAATGCTAGTTATTCCGAGCCGATTACTTTCATCATATATTTTCTAGATTTATATATTTATTAGTTTGCATTTTTTTATTTTTGATATTTGTTAGTTTGCATTATTAGTTGTTAGAAAAATCAAAAACAATTAAGGCGTGTTTGCTACACCAAAAGTGTTCTATATTGGTTTGTAATTTTTATAGTTATTGCTCCATTTCTCGTGAGATCGACTCTGCTTGCTACTGTGCTAATTTCGTCATTAGAGTTTGCAGATTATTTTGGTGAGTAAAACGACTTTCACCAACGACCTATTACTACCTAAATTCATTTTTTAAAAATTTATTCACATGCCCGAGATTTACATAAAAATCTATGAGATTTTCTAACACCATAGCAGCCATTATTTGTTTCACAAAAGAACTGCTGCAATGTTCATAAGGTTGTGACCTATTACTACCTAAATTCTTCTTTTTCTGATTTGAATACATGCCCTAGATTAAATCAGATTTGAGATTTTCTAACACTGTAGCAACTATTTGTTTTTTTAAAAAGAGCTGCTACACTGTCCCAAATGTAGTGACCTATTACTACCTCAATTCTTCTTCTTTTTTTTGAATTTATTCACATGACTAAGGGTACTACTACGTAAAATTTTGTTGCGACATTATCCTTCCCTCTAAAATACATGATTTTTGTTATTCTTCCATTGAAATCTGTGTCATCATCACTTGTATTCTGTACAATTTGGATATGTTTGTAGAGGCTTTTGAAAAGCCGGTTTGTAATGAAATTAATGTTTTTTACCATACTATATGATCTTAGTTCCGAGTGAGGAACTAGAATCTATCTATTTATAGAATCTTTCAATGTGTAAATTAGAACGTCCCGATCTCAGGTTCCTCCATCGAGACATTAGGAGCAGAAACAATTCCAGACTTAGAACCGTGTCACCAGAAAAGGCATCCTCTACATCAATATACTAGTGTCATACCATAATTGCTTGAGGAACGAATCGTGAAGGCCTGGCACCGTCATGCGATCGTTAACGCATTTCTCATGCTGTCATTTGACCGAAACCATAAATACTATACGACGGTCGAATAGTCAGTTCCATGCTAGGAACTACACTGATAATTCGACTATCGAATTATATATTCCGAGATAAGAACTAATTAATGGCGGTTCCTGCAAAGGATCAAAGATGGTTGATAACAGCCTTTGATCCTTGTCATTCAAAGAAGGTTCCCAGAACCGCCTTTGATCGCAGAGGATCAAAGGCAAAGTGACTTCTTTGGTCCGAAGGAACCTCCTTTAATATATCTGGTTTCCACTAGTGAATCCCGTTTTCCATGAACGTGTGAATCATATTTAATTTGATTGTCATTTCATCTGTGACCTTGTACATTCTGCTACTATTATCCCTAATTATATCCGCAGTTCTGATCAGCATGCTTATTTGATAACGAAAACTCTTGGACGTACTCAGTTTCATCTACTACTTGACAAATTGGGCATTCTTGATCTACATGATCCAATTTGAGGAGGAGTATTAAGGAAAAACAATATTGTGTAAATATTACTTGTATTTAGATAAGAATTCTTTTCCTTTTCTATATAGGTCTTTTGTAACACTATATATTATAACCCAAATCATGAATACAAACACAATATTACACCCTTATTTTCTACAAACATGAATCTCGAGTAAATCTCAAATTTCTTAAAACCACATATATCAAGTCATTTTACGTACGAATGATAGCTAATTAAGTTTACAAAGCCATGAAAAACCAAACGACAAAATTGCATGTAATTAATAATCAATTAATCAAAGAAAGAAACATGTGCACACCTGATCACATCTAGGTCATTTATACAACCTAGCTGGCTTACACTAAAACTCTATGAATGAAGAAAATTACTTACAAAAATAAGAAAGAGTGTCAATTCGTGTTGTTTTTAGTACAACAAGAGAGCTTCCATGAACTCATCCGTTTTAGTATTACTCATAACTAGACACGCTTAACCATTTGGTCTAGATGGGATCTAATGTGTTAGTGCTTGATCACTTCCACCGGCAGAACTAGGGGCGAGAACCTGAAAACCTACAAAAGCTTGATCACAAGTAAGTGTTAGTATCTCACATCAGTGGTTGACAGAGTTACGACTCAATATATACGATCATGGGTCACCCCTACATAGTACCAAATGGTTTTATGATAGGAGCCCATGATTCTAATATGGTATCAGAGCCCACGGTCCCATGACCTCATATCCATGTTTGCGCAATGATTAAATACCGTTGCACGTGAGGGGGCGTGTTAGTGTCCCACATCGGTGGTTGACAGAGTTACGACTCAATATATATGATCATGGGTCACCCCTACATAGTAAAAGTATGTTAGTAAGTGAACTGGTCCAAGTATGACATAGTCAAAGATTTAGAAGATTTCTACAATCTGGTTAAGATTATATGGTTGGGATAAAGATTTCATTGTACATTGTATATTTCATCTATAAATTCCAATGAATAGAGAGAGGACCGATTGGGACTCAAATTCTCAATTCTATTCTTACCAAATAACATGGTACCAGAGTAATAACAAAATTCTTATCCTCTTCATCCATCTCTCTTACCTTCTCTTTTTCTTCACAAAATTCTTACCTTTTCATTCCCGATGGCCACCTCCGGTAAAACAAACTCTTTCGCCGATAGCAACTCTTCCAGCGATGCCAATAGAAACTCTTCCGCATTGATTTTTCACTCAACTCAGTCAGTTACGAACATTCGTAACCAAATAACACTCATTTTGGATCTCCAAAAGATACAATATCATACCTGGGTCGAACTCTTCCAAATCATAGCTCGAGCACACAATGTTTTAGATCACATCGACGACTCTTCTCGCCTTGCTGATGCCTCAGAAGCCAAATGGCAGCAATTGGATGCCATTTTCCTCAGTTGGATCTATTGCACCATAAGTGATGATCTCCTTCTCACGTTCATCCAAACAGGTTTGACTGCTCGAGACGATTGGCTTCGCGTCAATGGTATTTTCTACGACAACCACACCACCCGTGGTGCCGACCTCGAGAGTAACTTCATTAATGCCCGAATAGACTTTTTCCCTCTGTTTCCGCGTACTGTCAGCTCCTTAAATCACTGGTAGATCAAATAAGATACGTGGAAATCTCTGCCAGAGACCAGCATCTTGTCCTACAACTCATCAATAGATTGTCCGTTTCATTCGACACTGTTGGAAGCATTATTAGTAAGATGACACCTTTGAACTCTTTCTCTATTTCCAGAAGCATGTTTACCCGAGAGGAAAGTTGCCAAAATTTCCCCACTGAAGGGATGCACACTCTCATTGCAAGTGCCAGAACGAGAACAGTGTCGCCCGCCACTGAATTCGGCCATCAACGCTGCGGTAGCAGCCGCTACCATGGTCGTGAAAGACAAAACACCAGTTCCAACGGGGGACGCATACATCAGAATGGCAACCGCTGATCGCAGCCGTGGTACCAGTAGGTGGGGAATCACTATTGGTCGGACGGATGGTCTCCGCCTTCAGCGCCACCATTTCCTTACCCTACTGCTGCTCCAGCTCCAGGAGAAATTTCCCAGACACGGTTCTCACAAAATTTGGGACCAGGACACGCACTTGCTGCGTCGGGACAAATTAGTCAGCATATTGGGCCTCTTTCTCTCTTAGGCCCAGGTCCAACATCTTTTGGGCAGCAGCCATATTTGGGTCAATCATCACCCATCTCGCACTATTACTTTTCAACTGTTTGATATTATTAATAGTGATTTTTGGATGTCTCCAATTTCTAGCACCAGTGGTTTTAAATATTATTTATTATTTTTGGATATTTTCCAATTTAATTTGGATATTTCCTCTCAAAAATAAGTCTGATGCACACTCTAAATTGGTATTATTTCATGCCCTGGGTAAAACTAAATTTCATACTAATATCAAAACTTTTCAATGAGATAATGGAGGTGAGTTTGTAAACCAGACTTTTTGCAGTTTCTGTGAGATAAACAGCATGTTAATGTGTTTTTCCTGTCCTCGCACATCCCCTCAAAATGGCAAAGCCGTGCGAGCACTTCGCACCCTCAATGACATTACCCGCACTCTACTCACACATGCCTCCCTAACACCTCATTTCTGGGTTGAAGCACTTCATATGGCCACATATCTCCACAATATCCTATCTTCTAAATCCATAAACAACAATATGCCAACCAACATCTTAAACAACCAACACCGCACATACTCCCATTTCAGAATTTGCGGTTGCTTGTGCTATCAAAACACCTCCGCCACCACTCCTCATAAATTAGCTCTTCGTTCTATTCCACGTCTTTACCTCGGCTTCTCTTCATATCATAGAGGCTCTCGTTGCTTGGTTCTTGGCTCACACCAAGTTATCACTTCCCAACACGTCGTGTTTGACGAAATGACATTTCTGTTTGCCAACCAGCATGGGATGAACTCTACGTCTAATAGTGACGTCCCTTCCTCTGACTTATCACCTATCCTCCTTGATATATTCCACAAAATCTCACCATCCCACGATCATTACAATTCTACCGCTCCAAGGCCACCTCCGTCAATCTCACCACCAACCCCAGTCCCCCTTCCCCACTACATATTCCAATCCCTTCCGTCCTGGCCACTCGTAGTCAGGCTGGTATACATAAACCTAATCCAAAATAAAATCTTCTAGTGTCCTTTTCTGTCTCTCCCCTCCCAACCTCCCCAATACGTGCCCTGCAGGACCCTAACTGGAAAGCCTCCATGCAAGATGAATTTATTTCTCTTATTAAAAATGGTACTTGGGACTTGGTTTCAAGGCCACCTGGAGCTAATGTTATTCGTTGCATGTGGTTGTTTAAGCATAAGTATAGGTCTGGCGGCACACTAGAGAGGTACAAGGCTATTCTGGTTGTTAACGACAAGTCTCCGCAGGTTGGGGGTTGATTGTGATGAGACATTTAGTCTGGTGGTCAAACCAGCCACCATCCGGCTTATTCTTAGCATTGTTGTTTCTTGCTCATGGCCTATTCACCAGTTTGACATAAAGAATGCTTTCCTACATGGTGACTTGCATGAAACTGTATACACGGATCAGCCGCCAGGTTTCTATGACAGGTGTCACCCTAACCATGTATATGTTCTACGTAAATCACTTTATGTCTTAAAGCAAACACCTTAGGCATGGTACCATCTCTTTGCAACCTAACTCTCCAAGATTGGGTTCTGTGGTAGTCAGAGTGATCACTTACTGTTTATTTACAGTTCACATGGTGAGACGGCCCACTTGCTCTTATATGTCGACGACATTATTCTCACGGCTTCCTCTACTACTCTGCTTCATCTCTTGCTACAATGCTTGGAAATGAGTTTTCCATGATAGATCTTGGTCCATTGAGCTACTTCTTTGGCATTTCTGTTATCAGAACTCAGTCAGGATTATTCTTGTCACAACAAAAGTATGCCAGGGATATCATTGATCGTGCCAAGATTCGATGTGCAAGCCAGCTACTACACCTGTCAACACCAAGGCCAAGTTGGCCGCTGGGGTTGGACTTTCTCTTGTTGATCCTTCGACTTACCGCAGCTGGTAACAAAGTGGGGGTTGATTTTGGAAAAACTACGCTTAATTTAAACTACTAAATTAACAATGGAGAACAATGCAAATACGATCACACTAGTACAAAAGATGAAATTACAATTATAACGAGTCTTGGGCGCATTTGGCTTACATTTCTAGATATCCTTTGATCATCGACTAATTTTCCTATTTTATACATTAATCACATATTGTGGAGAACTTATCAACACCTTTCCGGTGAAGATATTTCTCACCTCTCCTCGGTTATAGTTAGAGTGTGCGATCAGCGCCACACAATAACCCTTACCCTCGGGTCAACCTAGACGATCGGCATCATAGACTTCCCCGAGAATAGCAATACACATGGAGAATCAATACAACTAACAAAATATCCTACAAGTGAGAAACATCGGGATAGCACAAATATATCTACTAATAACGACTATGAGGATCGGCCTTCATGCTAATAGTTATTAGTGAGCCACATTGATAATTACTCAAACCCATTCAAATTTATCTCAAATACAAGTAACTTCATCAATGAATAATCATAATTAGTTGTCACACCTAATTATAACCTAACATCAACTAACGATAATCACATCGACAAAAGTAAAAGTATACCAGGTTTGACCAAAAACCTAGAAATTAATTAACCCACAATCATTAACTAGTTGATCACCCTAGTCTAAATCATGCATTAACTACACATGAAAGCACAAAATATACTTGATAATCAAAGCACAAAATAGGAGATCAAATCTCACAAATTCATACTAGAAATGTTTACCAATTGCTCCCAAGAGTATAATTAGCCTAGATTAGCTAAACCCATAAAAAATCTACAAGAATCCATGGTAAACATAGGAGAAATGATGAAGGAATAAATGAGAACTTGGGTTTTGAAGGTAGAACTTGTGTGGTCTTCAATCGGGGAGAAAGAGGGGTATTTATAGTCTAGGAATTAAAAAAGAAAAGCAACAAAATGGGCTGTTGGACCCTTTGTCATGGACCGTGCCAAATTGACACTGGCCATGACAAGCTCTCTGCCCAGCTTCTACCAATTTCCAAAATAATTGACCTTCTCTTCAAAATTATGTCCCCTCTTCAATCCCAAACTCTTCAAACCCAAACTCTTCAAAAGGAGTCTTCAAAACGATCTTCAAAACACTTTATAAATAAAAGAATTATGACATAAAACACGTGATATCATCCTAACCCTATAAATTGATAAAAATGTCGATTTCCTTCAAATTAAATCCCTAAATCTATTACAAAATTAGATTTTGAATGTGCTAAAAATATGATATAAATTGAGCACATCAAACACCTCACACTTAGCCCTTTACTCGTCCTCGAGTAAAAATGATTAAGGCCTAAGGTGGTTCTTAAGGATTCTACCCTATAACACATTCGAGATCTTTTCTTTGAGAATTCCCTTAGTCTAAAAATGAAAGACTGCCCATCCCCATATTTAAACCTAAAGGATTTCTACACATCCAAATTCCTCAAAACAATATTGCATCAAAGAGAGGTGTTTACCATCCAAAGGTAAAGCAAAAGAAGATTTAATATAACCAAAGAGTTTCCAAAGTGACAAAATGAGCCTTCATATTTTTCATTTCTCTCTTTTTTCCTAGGAACCCTCTCAGGTTTTCATCCTAGCTTCACACATTTTTTCCCTCTCTTTTTGATGCTCACCCTCACATTTTTCCACACCATTTAAGCCTATCATTTTGCATAGGTTGGCCTTTCGGGTTTTCGACCTATCCGAACCCCCCCCCCCCAATTTTGTCTAAGTTCCTCTCTCGGATTTTCAACTTAGCGGGAATATTTTTTTTCCAAACAAAATAAATCAAAGTAGAGCATATGCACACTACAATACAATACAATGAGACATGTTTCTCTCCCCCACTCTTGAAACACATATTGTTCTCAATGTGACAAAAAGACAAGATAAAGAAATAAGGGGGAAAGAAAAAAAACTCACAACTATGACCTTAAAGGTCCTTCCCGACGGTAGCAATTCTCACTCCTCAATGAATGTTATCTCCTCCATGTTCTCGAACTCCATCCGATATGCAACCTCGACCCATCCACTACAAATCAACAACTATGCAAGTCTCGATCAACACCCACAAAAAGCAACAACTAGTAGTACTTCTAGATGGTGGTGGTTTTTGGTGGTGGATTGTGGTGGTATTTTGTGGTTTTGGGTAAGAGTTTTAGGACAAGGATGAGGGACTTTTTTTTCAAAATAAAAAAATTACTAAAATAATTTA
>JAULKM010101137.1:0-10276 GCA_032355605.1 Rubia tinctorum | reverse complement strand
TTATGTTAATCACATTGATTATTAATTTTGTATCATACATTTTTTTGTTATATTTCTATATTATCAATTTTGTGAAGTTAATAATATTATTAAATTAACATCCAACTAAATTTTAAATTTTAGGTCTTTGAAGGGCATTTTTTTAATCCTTTAATATTTTTTGCACCCAAGTAGCCATTATAGCACCGGTTTTAAAAATTGGTGCCCAAAAAAACCGGTGCTAAATGTTTTCACCGGCTACTTGGGGCACTGATTTTTAAAACCAATGCCCAAAAAACCGGTGCTAAAATCGCTATTTGGGCACCAGTTTTTAAAAAACCGGTGAAATATTTTCACTGGCTACTTGGGTACTAGTTTTTTGGACCCCAAAAAACCGGTTCTAGGGCCAAAAAACTGGTGCTAGAGGCCCTGTCCTGTGATAGTGCACGTATGTTGAAGCCGAATACACTACAAGAAACTATAGAGCTGGCTATTTTGCAAGAATGGAATCTAGAAGTGGTTAGTAGAAGACCTAAAATGATGAGCAGTCTAAATCCAATAACAACTAATAATTATAAAAGAGATGAGGGAATGATTGGTAAATCAGCTGATAGAAAACAAGAGTTTCAAGATTGGAAGAGATTTGGAGTAGGGAATTTTAGAAGGTTGACACCACAGAAAGTACAACATAGGAGGAACAATCAACTTTGTTTGAAATGTTGAGAAAGTTTTAGACCTGGCCACCGGTTTAAGTTTAGGCAGGTTAACCTCATGCATGCTGAATATCAAAAGAAAATGGGGAAATAATTGTTATGGAGATAGAAGATAGGGATGATTCTGAGGGTATTCTGAGTGGGGTACATATGGAAGAAGGGTTAAGGGGTGCTTCAGAAGCAGAACTTGAATTTCTAAAACTAAAATCAATTGGGAACAAAAACAATATTAACACTATAACTATCTATGGTTGGCTAGGGAGGAAGATCAATACATTGCTTGATACAAGAGTAATGATTCATTCATTGATCCTGAATCATGTATGAGGTGAGGCTTAAATAGGTCTCTACAAGGCCTTTTGTAGTAATTGTTGTTGATGGTTCACAAGTGTGTAGAGCTACATTATGTCCTATGGTTTTATGGAAAATGCAAGGGCACGAGTTTTTCTATGATTTGAGGGTGATGCCTCTTAAGAAGTTGGACATGATATTAGGGGTAGACTGGATGAGGCTATTCAGTCCCATCAATTTTGACTTTGCTGAGAAAAGCATATATTTATTCAATGAGGGCAGGGTGTGGACACTATAGGGAAGTAGTGAAGAAGTGATCATGAAACTAATTCGAGGTTATGAAGCATGGCAGATAGGTGAAATGAAGAAGAGAATGCTGCTTTACATTAGTTTAAAAGAGCATGAAGAGGAGCAATTGAGCTGTAAGAGAAACAAGGGAATTGAAGGCAAAAGGGCAGCATATCAGGAAAACCAAGCAACTAGCCCAGTTTCTGATGGGGTAATCCCAATGGATATTCATAAATTCATTGAAACTTTTGCACATATTTTTGAAATTCCCAGTTCACTTCCACAAACAGAGCTACTGATCATGCTATTCATCTTTAAAATAGAGATAAACCCTTCAATAGTAACCCTATAGGTATGCTCCCTCACGTAAAGATGAACTTGGGAAACAAATTGAGGAAATGAAGAAAAGCAGTATTATTCAAGACATTATTAATTCTTTTTCATCACCTGTGATTTTGGTGAAGAAGATAGATACAATTAGAGGATGTGAATTGATTATAGGAAGCTTAATGACCTCACTATCAAAGATAAATTCAAAATATGTCTATCATATATGAACTAGTGGATGAGCTACATGATGCTAAGTATTTCATGAAACTTGATCTTAGCTTAGGTTACCATTATATCGGAGTTAGGGTTGAAAATGTTCCAAAAACTGCTATCCAAACTCATAATGGACATTATGAGTTTTTTGCCATCCCATTTGGCCTCACATATGCCCTTGCTACTTTTCAGGCTCTAATGAATTTAGTCTATAGCGATTTGATAAGGAAGTTTATTATTTTTCTTTGAAAATGGCAATATCAAAGCAAAACACGCACCATTACAGCTCGCAAAGAGTAGCATCACCTTTATCAAATGTCAAACAAAATCAAACACCCCACATCCCCCCATTCTTAGTCCCCAACAAACAAAAAAATCCTACCCCTTTCAAACGAAATTTACATTCAACAATAGTAATATGGGATGTAAAAACAATTTTAACGCATACCAAATGAATATTAACATCCCCCAACACCCAAAAATCAAGAATTCCGGTTACCAAATTCACAAACCTAATAAAAACTATCGAATCAACCCCTACACCCTCAATTTTGACATAAATGGAACAAAACCATCTTCGATACTACACGACTAAGCATAAATGAGGATGATTGTGGGTGTAAATCATTTGGGTTTACCATTTGTAAAGGTGCACTGTTTTCTCCTCCAAACAGCACTATGAGCGACACTCCTCTCCCATAGCCCCATGCAAATGCGCCACCACTGCAGCAAATCGATGACAACACCCGGATGTTCACCGTCAAGCCAACGATCAGGAGCAGTTAAATGCAAGGAGGGGTAACTTTTCAGTTTTCAGCTTGGGAGAGACGAATAGGTTGAGGAATAAGGAAAAAGGAAACGTCTTGGTTATTAGAGATTGTGGGTAAAATAGTCCTTTCAAGTTTTCCAAAATTTTAATTTTGTTTCAACAAGGGTATTATGGTCAATTTACTAAATTCCGACCAAGGTTTCCAGGGGTACATTGGCACTTTTGTCTAAAACTTTGGGTTAGATTTGCTCTATCAAATTTTACAAGATTAGATTGTCACTTTTTGACCAAAACATAGGGTTATTTTAGCACTTACTCCCTTCTTCCTTGCTAAAGGAATGGATCCCCTTTAAGAACGCCCATTTAAGTGGTGGGACTACGGGAGAGAGAATGTTCATAAATTGTGTGTAGCACATGCGGGGGACGTCAACTATAGTAATACTGACATCACCAATAAACAAGAAAGTCAAATAAAATTAAAGGTTGGAATTCTTTGTTATATCATAACTATTCCCTCCAAATTTACACTTTCTTTCCACAATTTGCCTAATATGGCGCCAACATATTGGAAAACAAATTTAAAAAATTACAATAATTTTGACTCCAACTCTAACATTAAATACGGTCAGCCAATCCTTTTCCCTCACATTTCCTGGCATTTTTTCGAATACAGACATTTCAATGAGGGATAAGAATCTTTTGGATAAGGAGAGATACTCCATTGCTCAGTTCATTCTTTCTTCGCAAAAAATGGAAAGATAGCACATGGAAAAACAGCCGAAGCTATTGCAACTTGGAACATCAATATAAAAACCGTCAACGAAATATGGAACAAGGCAAAACAACAACTTGCATTAGGTATACCTATCAATGTTAAAAGCATAAAACCTTGCATGCAAGGTCATAGGGTTGTGATGTTAGACAAGGAGACATTCAAATCAATTTCACTTTTTCAAAGAAAAACTTGTAGGCGTGCAACTACTGGACTTAATGTAAGCAAAAAAAATAGTTCACAGATTCATAAAGAGGGGATTTTAATGAAACACATCAATAAACCAAACCATTTTTGAAGGAGGCAAACAAGGTTGAAAGAGTGGAGTTCGTATGTTCCCACTTAAGGTCTGAAAAGGACACCAACAACATCAAGTTCAAAAGCATGCTTAATGTAGTCCATACTGGGTTTTAAAATACGCAAAGTGCAGTGAAGCACTAATGGTAAAAATTACCGAAGCGCTGAGTGCAAACGTTCACTTTTCGGATAAAAGCGCAAGCAAAACATGAACTATGATTATTTCATTAAAGACAACATAGAACTTAGAATAATAACACAAAATCATAAAAGGAAAATTAAACTTTCAACACAATACCAAATTCAAAGTTTTAAGAGTGGTAAGAAGAACTAAACGACTGAGATTTGAAGGATGCTTAAATTATTATGAAATTATGTAAGGCTCTAATCTCTAGTCATCGGAAAAATATCATAATCTCCAACAAAAGTATCCCCATGGACCTCATCTTCATCCCTAAACTCCATGTCATCTTCTATATCATTTCCCATATATCCCTCGATCTTTTCTTCATCTTCATCAACAATGTTTATTCTTCAAGGCATTGATCTAGAAGAGGGCTTAACGAGACTCTTCCCTTTGTCCTTTCTCACGCTTCTAGCTCTTGTAACATAGCTAGGTTCACATGCCCCTGAGGCTTTGGAAACAACCTCCCAAGTCAAATCATGATCACTAAACACCAAATCATCATCAGCACCCTCCGTTCTCCCAACCAACCACTCATTACTTTCATCAATCTCAGTCAAAACAATTGGATCAATATTATCCTTGTTCTGGAATCGAGAGCTTAGGGATATATTGGCTTTAACATGAACAAAATCATGCAAGTGAGTGGTGTGGAGCTGCAATATTTAAAGGAAAATATATTAGTTTAAACATGACTAGAAAGCCAAGAAAAGTTTGATTTTAATAGTAAAAAATACTCAAATACACTCCAATTCCTCTCATATCTCATAGCACTACAAGTAAGGCTAAGAACACAAACTACAAACTTTTGTAAATGACGAGTTGAGCTTCCATAGGTATCCCACCAATCACCTAGGAAAAGTCCAAACAAAATAATAAGAAATTAAGATTTTCTAAATATACACAATTAAGCATATGATAATAAAAGTATAAAATTCAGTTTACAATATTTATACCTGGATTGACTTTGTTCCTTGCCCTTATAGCAAGCCCAAAATTCATTCATCTTTCCGATAAGGATTCAACTTTGTCGTTATCTTATCTTGAACACTTATATCAGGAACCAACCTAGAAATACACTAGTACAAGCATTTCATAGCTTCTTCACATGCTACACTTGTTGGGTTCTTATAAAATAACTTCAGGTTCAGGTAATACCAGCAGCATGCAATGGTCGATGAAGTTGGACATTCCACCTTTCATCAATAATTTCAAACGCCCTCATGCATTCATGTTCCCTATTCCCAAATACCTTTGCAATTGCCTCTTTAGCTCTATCCATAACTTCATAAATGTATCCCCTGACTGGTTTTTTGTCTCAAAGAAAATAACACATTCTTCCAATAAGATTCTTGCAGTAAAATAGAAGACACATGATTTACTTCCACCTCATTTGACCACCTACATCTTTGCCATTCTTGAGAGGTCACCAACTTTCTCAAGCTGTTCTTTTGCTTATAAAGACTAAAAAGTGTGATGAATGAAGTCGCAAACCTTGTAACAGCGGGCTTATGCAGATTTATATTGATTGGTGAACTTCCTCATTAGATTCACACGAGGAACACTAGTCACAAGATAAGCATGGACCTTCATGCTCTTTTTCAAGGCTGACTCTATTTTTGGCATTTTTTCGAGATCTTGTAGAATCAAATCATGACCATGTGCTGCACACGAAGTCCAGTATAAATGTGGCCTTTTTATTTCCAACATTTTTCCTATAAATTAAAATAAGAAAATAAAAGTTAGTAACTAAAAATAAAAATAAAATTACTAAACTAAAAAAATGAAATATTACACGAAGTTAAAATATCAAAGCTGAAATTAAAAGTACATACTTTAACACATGCAGAACAATTTTCCGAACAACATTTCTCTCTCCAATATCATCAATCAATGAATCGAGAAGCTTAAACACATAATCTGCATCATTCTTAACATCGGAAGCATCGATCGACTTCACAAATACCGAACCTTTTGAAGAGTTCACAAGAAGATTGATGATGTCCTTATTCACCACACTATCTTTCCAATCATCAGATAAAATCGAAAAATCTTTCTTGTCCTATTCCTCTTCACGCACTACCATTTTCCTTTTTGTACTCTCTACCTCTTTTTTCAACAAAGGAACACGGATCTCAAGCATTGAAGGTAGCTTGAATCCCAACCCAAAATTTGCTATCAAATTCATTGCTATATGATAGGTATTATGGGTTACAACATTGAATGGAAGCCCATCATTATAAAACCACCTTGCAGTTCTCAACATGGTTTGTCTCTCAACCCCTTGGCGCAAACTTTAATAATAGTTTTCTTCTTCCCACTTATCTCATACCTCTTTTCAACTTTTTTGAAAAAGTATTAAAAACCAAGTTAAGTGGTCCTTTTACCATTTTCATTGAAGTTGGAGCTACACGAACCTCTGTACACTCAACTTCTTCATCATCACATCTTTTTTATGATGACTTGACTGTTCAAAAGGCCTAAATGAATTGTCAAACTCATTTGCATCCAACTTGCTTAGCATAAAAGCTCTAACTTTTAAAGAACGCGCTCATGGCATATTTTACAACCCTTCAAAAATGCCATCAACAATCAAAATAAAACAAACACATAAACAACAAAACATCATCGTCATGAAACCAGCCCAAGCTTAAACTGATGTAAAAACTCTAAATTTGGAGAGAAGAAGATAGCCCATATTTAAACTTAAGCAAACACTATATATTTTGAGGAAAAAAACCCATACATAAAAATTGAAAAAACGATCACAATCCAAACTTAAATATATATATATATATATTGAAGTTGATATGAGAAGAATAAAGAAGATAATGTACCTGATATGTTGTTTTCTGTTGGCTTTTTGAGAAAATGGGAGTAGAGAGGAGAAGATGAAGTCGTAGAGATGAAGATGAGGCTGGCGATTGGTAAAGAGAAGAAAAACTGCAGCCGTTTCTTTTTTGTGTGTTAAATTTCCTAAATTATTCAAACCCTAAAAGCTAATCCATATTAGCCCAAGCTCATTTTAGCCCAATATATCTAATGATAAAAGGAGAAAAGAAAATAAGAACCCATTTTAGCCCGAAGATGAAAACGTGCTTTTCTTCACACTTAGTGTTTCACCAAAAGTGCGCTCTTTTTGTTCGCCTATGCGCTTCTTGATACAAAGAGTTTCACTAAGCGCTCAGTGCTTTAAGCGCACTTTTTAGCGCTTAAGCTCCCTTTGTAAAACCCACAGTCCATATTGATGAATAATGGTTCATGTCCAAAGAATTGTCAAAATACATAATGCTCCAGGAGGAGGAAAACCCACTACGAACCAGTCAACATATAAGTTATATTTCTAAGGTGATGTTCCTATGTGTTGAAGCTAGAACTCTAAGTGCACCTAAAGTGATTTTTTATGGGAAGATAGATAGTTTTCAATCAGTGGATATAGTTCCAGTACAAAAAAAGAATAAGAACATGCCAAAGGGTATACTTGAAACAAAGCCGATGAAGAAAGTTGGGGGTGGAGTGTTCATAAATTGTTTGATCAATAAAATCATTCTTGCTATAAAGTAAAAATGGGTCACACTATAGGTGTTAGAATTTTAGCAAAATGCAATTATAAATACAAATAAAGGGTCACACTACCGGGGCTAATCTGTATCTCGTACAGGAAACAGATTGGCGGTTGTGTGACCCCAACTAAGTGGGTGGTAACATGTAGACAAATGCAATAAGACACACCCTCCTACAGAACTAAGTTCTGTGATTGCATGTTCCAACATTGAACAATTTTACATCATCATTAACAACCAACACTCAGCACATATACTTAGCTTACAACACAATTTAGGAATTTTCTTTATGAAAAATGGAGAACAACAAGTAGCATTACATTCCAAAAAGTGGAATGCTCAACACATACAATCCAGTCACACAAATCGCATGCAAACAAGATGTCAAAAGAAATGTAACCACCAAATTTCATGCACGAACAAAGATTAGCAAACAATATCAATTCATGTTTCACCACACTAGATCCCACCCTAACATCAATATGTGGGATCGATAAATAAATAATAAGGCAAACCCTCGTGCACCCTAACACCAGCAAGTGCATGGGCAAATATGGGTTTGAAGAATTAGTTATTCACTTTAAGCTCTCAAATTATTTACAACACTCGGCAACCCATTTTAAACCCATTTTTGGGTTTTTTAAAAAAAAATCTTTGATTCAGCAGCACCAGAGAACAAGCGCCAACTAGCAAAATATTCAACACCAATCTTGTGCATTCTAGAAGGACTTGCATAAGACACAAATGACAAAACATTAGTATTCCAATCCTTTTTTGTTAGCACCAAAATAAATTAAAACAAATATAGGTGTCAAACATAACACTTGACTTTTACTTAACTAAGTTGCTCAACTCAGAAGCAGTACCCAACAAAAAATAGCACTAAATTAGTTTTAACAGGAACAAATTATTATTTGTAAAATAAAAAATAATTAACATGTTATTCTTATTAGATCTAGAGTTTTTTCAACCCTAGAACCAAAGTTCCGAATGTTTCAAAATAATTGGAGTTGTGGAAATCAACCCACGGTGACAAACTTGACCGTTCGTAGAAGATGGAGCTCAAGGATGCCACCACATAAGAATCGGGGACGATAACATCAACGACATCACACATCGCTGCATCTGATCTCACGGAAACACAATCTCGGCCACCAACACGATCTCACATCGAATACGACTCTCTAGAAAATACCCCCAACCACTAGCTACCTTATACGAAGGGGAAGTCAGTTGTGAAATGGTAAATAAATCGAAAGAACGCAGTTGCCACCTCCAGAGGTCTCTTCATCGGATAAGACTACTGGCTTATATGGGTTGCAAATTAGTAAAATAATCGAGGTCATATGGGGTCATGAGTTGGTTGCGAATTGGATGATGGAGATGAGAGGAACAAAATAGGGAGAACACTTTCAGATCTAGGGTTTTTTCGATAAAGGGGAAAGAAACTTCGAGAGGTTAATATGTTAGAGAAGAGAGTGGTTAATTCAGACGAGTAAAAAGTGAATCACGCGTTTATGTTGGAAAATGGAAAAAGACATTCATGAGTTTCAATTGTTAGCATTGATTGGCTCAGATGAACGGTGGGTGGGTGGGATATTCAAAGCTGAATTTTAAGAGGAAAAGGAAGATGAACAGGTGACGCAAACTCAACATCAAGATTATTTGAAATATTTGAAATCTGATTAATGGGCTTTGGCTTAGTTTATTTAATGGATAAAACATCAAGTTAATGGGTTATTGAGTTAGGATAATTGATTGAGTCAATACCTTTTCATGGATAACCTTGTAAAATCATAAATTTAAAGGGTTAAAATAGGAAATGCAGTTTTAAATTCAGCCCAATTATGGAAAGATAAAGAATATAAATTTTTGATTGAGACGGGCCAAAAAGGAAAGTAGGAACTGTTGATTGGAATGGAGAGAGTAACTCTCATAGTTGTTTAGAAATTTCATAAAATTAAATTTTACTTTGCAAAATATCCTTAAGTGATAATTATATAACGATATATATTTATATATTTATATCTAATTAAAAATTAAATATGATAAATTATTAAAGTTGAGTTGTGTTGAGTGATTGATAAAGTGTTGAAAGAATAAAATTTGGTTGTGTAGTGTAATGTAGATGTTGATGTGACAAAAATACTTATTTATTATAAAATTTGAGTTTAGTTGAATTCTGGATAAAGATGGTTTAATGGCACATAGCTAAAAATTGGAAGTCCAAATTTCAAGGGAATACATGCTTATTATTATACTCCCATGTCCAAACTTAAATTGCACACTTACTTTTTGTACATTGTTCTGTATTAAATTTTGATCACATATTTGAATAGGTATATGAGTAATAATATTAAAGTACATCTATTGAAAAATGGTTTTTCCATAAGTTATGGAAAGATCAGGGACTGCATTTCAATTTTAAGACAATAGGCAAACAAAATTCGTGAGTATAATGAACTTTGGAGGAGAGGGACAAATTGTACGATTCATTAAAAAAATGATAAACTTAATATTTTACCTATTTAATTCTTATTTTGTTTGCAATTTCATTTTTGTATTGCAATATATTCCTAATATTTTATTAATTTGATTTAATCTTATTGTTAAAATGATCGTAATTGAACTAATTGAAAAGGAAATCGAAGAACATCTTGGTGTTGCTGCTATCTGAAGATATGAACGCCCACAAATTCATCCCCCTTTCATTCTACTATTAGATTCATTAAAAATTGAATGTTTCACACCCATAATGATACCTTTTAAATCATACACTGATGTGACGTCAAATGCATGTATTTTTCGAAGTATTTAACATCTCTTTTGTTATCTTTTTGTTGGAAGATTGCTAGATTTAGGTAGGTTTACATCATA
>JAULKM010101136.1:0-10276 GCA_032355605.1 Rubia tinctorum | reverse complement strand
CAAGGTAAAATAGAGTATTCAAAGCATAAAAGTCTACCAAAATGAGTACAAAAGATCCTAAAATAACTATATAAAACTGATGCACCATGCACCAAAATAAACAATCCATCGATCAAGGGAACGGCTACCAAAGAAAGCCATAACTGTGGGGGGAATGTTGCCGAAAATGCTCCAAAATTGCACCCAAAAAATGGTGTGCGTAAGTAGCCAGGCACGCAATGCGCAGGCAAAATTCTGCCAATAAAAAAAAGGAATGCGCCAGGAAGAGGTTGTGACAAAAAATGAGAGAAGAAAAAAAATGGGAAAAGAGAGAGGGGGAAGGAATCAGGGCCAAGATCAGTGATGCTCTGATACAATGTAAAGACTAAATGTTTGGTTGCTTTATTATAATGATCAGTGCAGTTTATGTAGGTTACAAGAATGAGTTTGAAAAGAAAAGAAATATCTATCATGTACTATCATATCCCAATCAAATCTCAATCACCAGTTTCGTCTATTCTAACACCACTGATAAATTTTAAAGTTTTAAAATTATATTGTTAATATATATATATAATCTATTTTTTAATTGCAATTCGGCATTTGGATCGTGTTTCACATTGAGTTTCAATATCCAAAACCAAACCAAAAGATATATTCAAAATCCGGTTTACCCAATTCGTGTTTCAGATGAAGTTGGGAAGTATATGTTACGATGAATGTAGCGAGATTTTACACTACAATTTTCATATTTATATATCTATGGGCAACATTTTGATATTATATTAAAAACACTTAAAAAGAGAGATGGAGAGTAAAAGAAAAGACAAGGGCAAGACGGGTCAAAACTCATTTGAATGATTTGGGGTGCCAATTAATTTCATCCACTTTGGTGGTCGGCGCAAGTGAGGTGAAAGCGATGGAACGTTTTACATGTTCACCGTATAGTTTCAGGTTAAACGGATCAAAGGATGGTGGGTGGGAGACTGGGAGAGAGAATGGTAGTAGCAGCTAATCATCTTTGAGATCAAAGGTTGGAGCATACCATCCTAAATTCCCAAAAGCAGTAGTGAAAGGGTACACACATATCACTTTCATGGCCATGGCTCTGTACGTAACCTTTCACTAGGAACTCCAGCACGTCCCGCCCGAAGCCGCCGTCAACCTCAGCCTGCAGGTACCTTCCCGTTCCATCAGGGACCGGGACCTCTTCAACACTCTGAATCTTGGCGTTTCTCTGCGTGGCGTCCTCCAATTGCTGAAATGGAAGACGGAAACAGTTATCGATTTCAAATAAAGAAGAAGAAGATAGAAGCCTCCGTACCTTAATGACATCTTCAGTGGAGGTTGGGCGAAGGAAGTTTGTCAGAATAAATCAATTATATTATTAGATTTTATTTTATCTTGTTAACTAGGTTACAGTCATATTAAAACTACTCTACATTTATGCTTTGTACTATTTATTTATTCTCTGCATGATCAACAATAATTATTCACGGAAAATCATTCTTTCATGGTATCAGAGCAAGTTCTGATCCTAAATTCCAAACCGTAAATTTTATTTTCGCCGCCTCCCTCCCTCCCCTTTCCGACCAAACAACCACCGGTTTCCGGTCAACTTCCGTCCAGATTCTGGCAAGTGACCTTCTCCGGCGAATTTCCGGCAGAAATTCCGGTGGACTCTCGCCAATCTTACGGTGGTCATTTTCTTCTCGACTGTTCTCCTTTCAATTGATCTTTCCAAATCTTCGTTTTTCGTCTCCGGCATCGACTTCCCTCAGCATCAAAGACGTCTTGGCCCTAGCGGCGTCTTCTTCTCCGGCATCGATTTTCTCTCCCCCGTCAGCGCCTCTTTTCAGTTTTTGGGGGATCAAAGTTCTTCTTCTCAAGCGTCTTCTTGATCCGTCGGCGTCATCTTCAGCAACCCGACGTCGACACAGTCTGGCTTCATCAGTGACCCTTCAGGCGCCTTTTGTTCATGCGCGACCAGCCCTTACAGTGCGTGGTTTTCATGCGCCCGTCCATTCACGCGCCCAGCCATTCAGCGCGTCAACACACGCACGGTATAGATTTTTAAGCGCATAGCTTCCACTCGCGGTTTAGGGTAAATTTTCAACATAATTTCCTGTGAACACTCAGATCACAAATTTTCTGTGCACACACTCAGTTTGGGTATTCAGCATCATGGCACATTTTGGTGGTAATTCTGCATTTAAGCACAATGGTTCCAAGTGGATTTTGGATTCTAAAGCTACAAAACACATGGCATCGTCTCCAACTGTTGTTGATCACGTGGCATCTTATGGTGGTTCTGCTCATGTCTCTGTTAGTAATGGTGCTAAACTCCCTATTACACATGTTGGTGATTCTTGGATTTCGAAGTCTTTGCATATTTATGATTTGCTTATTGTGCCTGATATAACTAAAAAATTGCTTTCAATTAGCAAATTGACTCGGGATTTAAATGCTATTGTCTGCTTTGATGATCGTTCATTTATTATTCGTCATAAAATCACTAGAGAAATCTTGGTCATGGTTATATTGAGAATAGTCTTTATGTCTTAGACTATGGTGCAGCTGCTTTACTGTCTACTGTGGAGCCTAATAAGTTGCGCGCGTCTTTTGAAATCTGGCATGCTAGACTTGGTCATGTTCCGCATTCTGTTATTTCTAGTTTGCGTGCTTCTGGATCCATAACTGTCTCATCGGTTTTGCCTAAACCCACCCTTTGTGAAGCCTGTGAAAAGGCTGAAGAGAAATGTTTATCTTTTCAAACAAATGATAAATGTGCTGCTAGGGTACTTGATCTGGTTCATTGTGATTTATGGGGGCCTTCTCCTATTTTATCCGCTGATGGTTTCGCCTATTATGTCATTTTCATTGATGATTATTCCATGTTCTCGTGGTTTTATCCAATGCGCCCCAAGTCTGATTTCTGGGATGTTTTTCGCCAATTTGAGGCCTTTGTGGAGAACCAGTTCTGTCCACAATTAAGGTGTTTCAGAGTGATGGAGGGATTGAGTTTGTAAATGGTCGCTTATGCTCTCACTTTCAGACAAAGGGAATTCATCATCAGACTTCTTGCCCATATACTCCGGTGCAGAATGGTCGGGTTGAGCGCAAGCACTGCCACATTACTGAGATGGGTTTGTTTATGTTGTATCACTCTCATGTCCCTCTCTCCCACTGGCCCGATGCCTTTGCTGCAGCCACTTATACCATCAATCGGTTGCCTACTCCCGTTCTTGACGAACGATCACCATATGAGGTTCCTAATGGTCGGGTACCCATATATACCAATTTTAATGCTTTTGGTTGTCGGGTCTTTCCATTCGTTCACCCATTTTCTGACCACAAACTGTCTTCTCGCAGTATTCCTTGTGTTTTTTGGCTATTCGCAGTATAAAGGTTTTTGGTGCCTTGATCGCACTACTGGAAGAATCTATGTCAATCGACATGCTTGTTTTGATGAGACGTGCTTTCCATTCTCCTCATCCATTCCTTCGGTGAATGGTTCTTCACCTTGAGTGTTAGATGTTTATGCTTTTGTTGATCCTGATTCGGAACCTCCTTTGCCTCCAGTTGCTCTAATGCCGACTACATCTCCTTCAGTATTTTGCTCCATTTGTGCCATAGATCCTCCACCAGCACCACAGCAGGAGCATTCTGCTTTTCCGCCGGTCAGTCCGCTTGCTCAGTCTTCGCCCAGCTCTGCTGCTTCTTAACCAGCCTCCTCAGTTGGTTCTTCTCCTCTGGTGTTTCTTCCGGTATCTCCTCCTCGGGCTCGAACTCATGGCATGGTCACCTGATTGACGACTGGAGCTATTCAGCGCAAATATTATTCAAATATTATCGCTTATGGTCTTACTACTGCCTTGCTTGCTCAGTCTGAGCTGATGAATTATCGCACTGCTCTTCAGAATCCGGCTTGGGTTACCGCCATGGATGATGAGATGATGACTCTTCATGGCCAGCACACTTGAGATTTGGCGCCTTGCCCTTTAGACGATAACATTGTTGGCTCCAAATGGGTTTATCGGCTGAAGTATCAACTCGATGGTACTGTTGAGCATCATAAGGCTAGACTTGTGGCGCAGGGTTTCTCGTAGATTCCGGGTTTTGATTTTGATCACACTTTCAGTCCAGTGGTCAAGGCCTCCACTGTTCGGACAGTTCTTGCTATTGCCACCATGTGCTCCTGGCTTCTTCATCAGCTAGATGTCAAGAATGCCTTTCTTTATGGTGTTCTTGATGCTCTGGTCTTTATGAAGCAACCAGTTGGTTAAATGGATCCCGTTCATCCAGATTATGTTTGTCACATGCGAAAGGTCATTTATGGACTTAAGCAAGCTCCTCGGGCATGGTTCCAGCGTTTCAACTCTTATTTGACTCAGCTCAGTTTTCAGTGTAGCTCCACCGACACGTCATTGTTCGTTCTCTTGAGGGGTTTCTTGTTGTTTTATCTTCTAGTGTATGTGGATGACATCATCCTCACAGGGAACGACTCGACTCTCATTCGTCAGTTTATTGATCGGACGCATCGTGAGTTTGTGATTAAGGACCTTGGGGCTCTTCATTACTTTCTTGGCCTTAAAGTTTCGCCTACTTCATCCGGTTTACTTTTTGGTCAGGAAAAGTATGCTCGGGACATTCTGACTCATGCAGGGATGTCCGATGCTTCACCAGTCTCTACACCTTTTGTGCCAGGTTCTCAGCTGCACAGTTCTGCTAGTCCTCCATTCCAGAATCTGACTTTGTATCGTTCATTGGTTGGAGCACTTCAGTGCTTGACCATCCTTCGTCTAGACTTGGCCTTCTCGGTCAACACAGTCAGTCAGTATATTCAGGACCCTAGAGATGATCATTTTGAGGCAGTTATGCGGATTCAACGCTATGTTCGAGGTACTCTTCATTTCGGTCTTACATTTCGTTCTGCTAGTGCTTCTGAGGTATTGGGGTATTCTGATGCTAAATGGGCTCGCTGTCTGGAGACTCGTCGATCTACTTATGGATATGTTGTCTTTCTTGGTGAGAATCTTATTTCCTGGAGTGCCAAGAAATAGCCCACCGTTTCTCATTCTCGCACTGAGTCTGAGTACCAAGCTCTAGCCAACACTGCTTCAGAGTTTGTTTGGCTCATTCACTTGCTTCGTGATCTTCGAATTCCTCTGTCCGGCTCTCCGTTGCTGTTATGTGACAACAATAGCACTATCTTCTTGGCTCAGAATCCAGTGGCTCACAAGCGAGCGAAGCACATCAACATCGACTATCACTTGGTTAGGGAGTTGGTGGCCTCCGACAAGATTCGAGTTGCGCACGTACCCACTTATCTTCAGATAGCGGACATCTTCACCAATGGACTATCTCGTTCACTGTTCGACCTCTTCAGATCCAAGCTGTGCGTTGGTGAACATCCAACGCTTCGCTTGAGGGGGGTGTCAGAATAAATCAGTTAGATGATTAGATTTGATTTTACATTGTTGACTAGTTTAGAGTCATATTAGGATTAGTCTACATTTATGCTTTGCACTCTCTATTTATTCTCTTCATGATCAATAATAATTATTCACGGAAAATCATTCTTTCAAAGCTGAACTGGGGTTAGTGGAGACACACCTGGGATTTATCGACCGCAAAAATTTACAATGAAGCAAACATGGATACAATCGAAAATGGCACAAATGAATTCTGCAAAAATTACCCGTTTTGAAGCCCAACTGGCAAATTCTTAGCTTGAGAAAATGGAGTGGTTTGCACTGGGAGAGAACCCGCCACAGAGGGAATCTCAAGCGCAGACTGAGAAGTGGATAGAATCAAGGAAACGACTATGGGCAGCAGATTGGACACTGACCGGTGATGCTTAGGGAGGTTGGGAAGAAGATGGCGACCCCAATTTGGTTGTCATCTCCGTCATCCCTTCCTCTACACGAGGCTTCACCAACCTCAACCAAATACACACCACCTAACTTTTATTTATGGATAAACACCCCCCACAATCACTTACTCCGGTCCGTTTTAGTTTAATTTACACACTTTTAGTCAAATTGGATCAAACTTGTGGTGATGCATGGATTTATTAACGAGAATGATTAATATAATATAATATATAATTTTAATAATTAATAAATTTTATGATTTTTATATGAAAATTGTATGCTATGGGGGGTTTTAGAATAAATATATACATTTATTAATATTATAATATATTTTTTATTGTTAAAAAATTAACACAGTATTGTTGATATTTAATATTTTTTTGGGTAATAATGAATCTTATTAAAACCAAGTAGAAACAGTACGAGATTTAGACCATCACCTTTAGTCTATTACATCCAAAATTTTCTATAGCAGCTACTACCTAACTAACTCATTCATGTAACAACCATCTTTCCTCATTAAGAATTTGAGGCACAAGAGTTTCTACCTTTAGTTCTGCACCTGAGAAAACCCTTCTATTTCTTTCTAGCCAAAGGTTGTAGAGGCCAGTCACAAGCAAAGCAAAATTCCTTCTTTTCTTCTTCCCTGCCAACATAAATAGAATCATTTTTAATGCTCTAATGCTACTGAAATTTGAAAGAGACAGATCAGCCCTCATTTTTCTGCTGTATACATAGTCTACAAGCAAATGTTGCACATCTTCTGTTTGTCCACAAAAACGGAAATTAGAATCATCTCTCAACACATCAAAGTCATTCAATCTGGATTTTGTAGGCAACTTTTTGTTCATATCATCCAGAGAAATAATCTCTATTTTGGTTATATAAATTTGCTCTAGACAACTTTCCTTAGACATCTCCTTTCCTCCCCTCCTTTCATCTGCTCATAAATTTTTGAGGTGATTAGTTTACAATCTCTGTTGATACAGTTTTTCAGTTTAGTAAAAACAGACTGCTTCTTCAAGTTCATTAGCAGTTTCCATGGCCAACTGTGAGTATTAGAATAACTGCAATCTTCTAATGTTTTCCCATTTAGATAGTATTCAGACACCCATTTCACCCATAGTACATCATTTTTGTTCTTCACATACTAGAGGTGTTTGAACATAGCAGTCTTATTCCATAGTGGAAAATCTCAGATGTCCATTCCTCCATGTTTTTTAGTGTTGCAGATAGAACTCCAGGCCATAGCTGAAAATCCTCTCTTCCCCTTTTCTCTCCCCCATAAGTAACAAGTACAAATTTGGGTAATTTTTTTTACGAACACTCTCAGGAAGATTTAGTACATTGCACTAATATCCAGATAAACTTAGCAAAACTGAGTTGATAAGTTGAAGTTTACCTGCATAAGATAAGTTCCTTGAACTCCAAGTGTGGATCCTGCTTATGAATTTCTCTACCAGGTCTTCACAGTTAGTTTTGCTCCATTTCACTTTGGAGAGAGGAAGACCGAGACACTTGATGGGAAATACTCCTTTGGACATGTTTAATGCACCAGCTAGTACCATCATTTCAGACTCCTCCATTTTGGAAAAAATACTTTTGATTCGCTGTCATTAGTTACCAGACCAGTAGTGTCTCTAAATCTGCTCAGGACTTCTTTTACACCAGGCATACTTTTCAATTTTGCACCAAAGAATTGCAGTAAGTTATTAGCAAAAAGTAGGGAATGAACCTCATTTTTTTGCATTAATGATGGTAGTCTATTTTTTTCTCCTGAATCTACTTCTTCATGAGTCTGGTGAAGTATTCCATACCGATCACAAATAACAAGGGTGAGATTTGGATCACCTTGCTTGATGCCCCTTTTGGATTCAAAAGAACTTGTGAACCTACCATTATATGAAATTCATAAATATGATATCATTGAACTACACTGAATCCATTGTATCATTTGCTCTAGAAAATGAAGCTCTTTCAACCAGTCAACCGTAAAACTCCATCTAATGCTGTCAAAGACCTTACTAAGATCAATTTGAGCAATACAACTAGGCCTCATTGTACTTACACCATATTTGCTCAGTAGCTCCTGAGCCAGTAGTATTCTGTGAGGTACATATCTGCCTTTGATGAATGCACACAGATTATTGCTGATTAAGTCAGGGAGGATTTCACCAATTCTAGCACATAGAACTTTTTTAAAAAATGATTTTGTACACCACAAAACAACAAGCAATTGGCCTAGAGTCAACATGCTTTCTAGGTTGTTCAGTTTTGGTATCAGAGTGATGACGATATTTCTAAACACTTCAGTCATCTTTCCATCTTTAAAAAAAACCTGAATGGCTTTTATCAGATCTCCCCTAACTACACTCCAAGCATATTTGAAAATAGAGCTTGTATAACCATCCTTCCCAAAGATTTTAGAACTATTTATACTCTTCAGAGCCTTATAGATCTCCTCACCTTCTACTTTTCTAATCAATTTGAGCTGCTGCTTCAGGCTGAGAGTATTACCATGTTTCACTACATCTTTTTTCCAGTTTAACTTACCCCTAAATGAGCCTTAAAGTGCTCCACCAAACATACTCCAATATCATTCTGATTAAAAATTACATGATTATTCCATTCCATGGCAGCAATTATGTTTCCATACTGACTCTTCTTTAGTGAGCTATAAAATAGCTTTGTGGACATGTCACCTTCCAGCATCAATTGAACTTTAGCTTTCTATTGGATAAAACTGTATTCAGCCTCATTCAAAATTTCTGCCTCTTTCCTTACTATTGACTCCAGTTGCTGTAACTCCAAGTCTTTAGGTTGTGCATTCAGTTTTGCAATAGCTTCATTCCACTTTTGGCGTGCCCTGTCTACCTGCGCAGTTATGTCATCAAACTATCTTTTGTTTAGCTTTTTCAGAGGCTTCTCCAAAATTTTCAAAGCCCTAGCAAATTTAAAAAGGTTTTATACTTTCCTCAGGTACCAAATGCTTTTCACCAACCTCAAGAAAACATCAGATTTACTCCACATGTTAAAAAACCAGAATGGCCTTATCTCCAATTTCTTCACTGAGCTAAGAAACACCAGCAATGGTAAGTGTTATGATCATAGCTTCTTTTGAAAGAAACAGATAGCATCCTGAAAATCTGACATCCACTGTCTACTGATCATGCACATGTTTTTCTAAATACTCTGTCATCTCCAGTCCTCCTATTGTTCTAAGTATATTTAGCCCCTATGGATCTTATTTCATCCAACTCCAAATCCTCAACTGTGGACCATAAAATTCTTAGTTTATTTTTCATCAACTAGATTTCCACCAATCATATCATCAGGTTTTATTGATGCATTGGTATCACCTAGGATTAGTGTTGAATCCAAACACAAATGTGCATTAAAATATCTTGTTATCATCAAGCTTGCAACAACATAAGTTCATCCATTGCTCACTGTAATTCAGGACATCAATCTTGATCCAGTCAGGCCTCTAAATCACCCATATTCTCCCCATTCTTTCAACTGAACTGTTTGTAGTGAGATTGTAACCAATCCCCAACCTCCTCCATGTATCTTTTTCTTTTTCTTGTTTAATTTTTGTTTATAATAGACCAAGTAGTCCAATTTGGTTCTTTAGGATGAACCTTCTAATTTCATTGTGCTTTGATTTCTTATTAAAACCCCTAATATTTCAAGCACCAATACTTATATATCAGGGGGTTTATCATCAGCAAAAACACTTTGTTCACCCCTTTCATCCATCGTTCCTTTCTGTTTCAGGTCAATAGCACATGAGATCTCATTTATGTTCTGTTGAGCCTAATTACTAGTAGCAGCTACTTAGTTTTTATCACCATAGTTTTTTACGGCAAGGTTCACTGGAAGTTTCTTTACAACCACATGAACCTCTTTGCTCAGTGTGATCTTCTTCTCCTCAACTTTCTTGCAATCATTGAACTGGTGTCCATAAATTTTACATGTTGCACAAATCACATGTAGGGCCGCCAAACGAGTTGGGTCACCCGATGGACAACCGTCATCCATTTACTATTTTCACTTATTAGATAATGACCCGTTAGGTCAATGGATATAAATGGGTTGTAATTGTTGGGTTGATTTGGGTTGGATAATAGTGTGTCCAATTTATACAGTTATTTTGGAGACTTTTTGGATTCACTTTTGTATAATTTTGTACTCTAGATGTGGCATTTTGCCTTGAAATTTTCTAAGATGAGTTAAGAGCAACTTTAAACTTTTATTACTCTTCTAGGGGATTTTGTGTGACAAGGTAAATATTGGAAGACTTTGAAGACTTCAAAGACTATCTTTGAAGATTTAAAGACCATCAAGACTACATTTTGAAGACAGTGAAGACCTTGAAGACTCGAAGAAGGGAAGATGAGACAACTACAATTAGACCAAGA
>JAULKM010101135.1:0-10276 GCA_032355605.1 Rubia tinctorum | reverse complement strand
GAATTAGAAAAGATAAGTATAGTTGTATGGTGTACTTTGTACTATATCTTTCTGATTAGTGGATTTATTCTGAACTATGCTAGGCCCCGCAGACGTAGGTGGATTTCAGCGAACTGCGTAACCAAGTTGTGTGTCTTGTGTTTATTTACTTTACATACTTGGTTAGGTTAAGACTACGTTGGAATACAGGTTAACTAGATAACGCCTAATACGGTAAAACCAGTTTTTTAGATGGGAAATGTATGTCTCTTTCAATCTCTACTGCATACAAATCAAATTCTGATCGGTTTGGAATCCTATTCAAGTCATCATCCTCATTATACATCATAGTGTATTCATATAATCAACTCCTCTAATCACATTAGTTGTACTAATATAAAAAACAACTTGATTTTTCTATGCACGTACGTGTACTTGTCCAGCAAGTCAATCGTGAGCAGAGTCGAGTTCGAGTTGTTCCTGAGCAAATAAATTCAAGTGAAAATATTTGAAAACTCCATATAATAAATTTACCTAATCTATATGTAAAATATTTATATATATATATATATAAAACAACATAAATATTTTTATTTCAGTAAAATTAACCAATAAATTGTTATAAGTCAAAGTCAAATCATAGTGCTTTAATTTCTCAAATTTGACAATAAAAGCCCAACACTATATATTGTTACATGCATTCATATAAGATGAATCAGATAAATAGATATTATTATCATACGAAACCTTTAACATTGGCAATGAACAAGCATACTGTCAGACAAGAATAGTTGATAAATCATCATCCAAATCTCATTCGTACTTCCTATCATCTTTTTTTTAACGTCTTAAAAAGCTTCTTGAAATGCCAAAGCTGATTTCAACATCAAGTCTTTAGAATTCCATCTAGTTTCAATATCAAAACTAGGTACAACTTGCACCTCCATTCTTCTTTGTATCTGCACACTTTAATATTGACAGCAATGAACAACCATACTGCCAGAGAAGAATAGTTGATGAATCATCATCCAAATCTGAAACGCACTTCCTATCAACATTTTAAATGTCTTAAAAGCTTCATGAAATGCCCAAGCAGATTACAACATCAAGTATGTAGAATTCTACCTAGTTTCAATGCCAAAACTAAATACAACTTTCACCTCCATTTTTCTTATATCTAGACATCTAAATTGCTGAGTTCTAGCGGGGGAAGATCTAACATACCAGATATCATTTACCTCTCGACGTTTGCAGTTCTGTGATCCAGTTGCTGCCTTGCCTCTTAATTTCCCCCCTACGAAGAGCTTCAGGATTATGGTCATCATCCACAGTCCAAACCATTTGTGACCCATGCCTCCAATAATCCACTTGAAACGTCAATAATTCATCTATCTCCTTTAAAACCACCATTTCCCTATCCAAATTATCCATCAGAGAAACCCGTCCTTGCACTTGAGTTATAGAATCTGATTAAGACAGAATTCTATGTTCAATCCTCCCAAAATATGATTTACTTCAAGTTGACAGGGCTCATAGCGTTTTTGCCAATAACACTTGAAATGCATCCATACATGTCTGTGATTGTTGATTCAAGTTAGCACCATTGACAGTCTAATTTATATAGTCACTCCTCAAGAAGCTCTTAACTATTGTCTCCACCTGAGCAAGACGAGTCCAGAAATTTTCAAAACTACTAATATGCCTCTGAGATGAAATCAGAGCTCTAGTTTCCAAAAGCAACATGCCATGATCCGAGGCATAAGTTGGCAAATTTCTGAGCCTGGGATGACTGAATAAATCCAACCACCTCCTATTCAAAAACACTCGATCCAGCCTCTCAAAAATTCGCTTATATTCTCCTTTGTTATTCGACCAAGTAAACTAACTACCTAATTGAGTTATCTCTGACATTAACATTCGATTTACCATAGATTTCAATCCCCTTACCTGATTCATATCCACCGGCAGCCCTCTTAACTCATCAACTTGATCCATAACCTGATTAAAATCCCCCTGTTATCGTACACGATAGTCCCTCCACCTTTAGAATACGCTTAATATATAATCCCAAATACCCTGCCCAAACCTCTGTTGTGGACACCTACACAACAGAAATATCGCCCACTTCACCCCATTTTCCTCAGTTATCTTCAAGCAAAATACATTAGGCGCGTTGGAAACTACTTCCAAGCCTATTGACTGTGATCAGAAAAGGGCCAAACTAACAGCTTTCCAAAAACACATCTTCAACATTACACGACTTAAAAATATACGATTGACACCAAGCATTTACATATTCACATCGAGTCACTGTCTCCACAAGGAACACAAATCTGGACTGTAGTACCTTGTGAGATGTTTCAAATTTTGCAACGTAGCATGCTGGCTTAAGCCCCTACAGTTCCAGCTAAGAAGGCCCATGGCCCTTGCGGTGGTTGATTTGGCACAAGCCGCACAACCACCGGCAAAGCCACAAATGAACGTAACTCCTGCATTGTTCCCTAAGTTCTCCCATTCTGAATCGATCGACCCTCCACCATTACCTGCTACATTAGATGAACTAGTTCTCTCATTCTAAACTTGTACGTGCCTCATCCGGCCCACGCTAATATGGAGAGAAAGGAATTAAATCTTTGCTCTCGCCTGCCATCATCACCGCATCATGGATACGACTTCTAGAAGTAGACCCTGATGGCAGATCCTCCTCTTCAACTTCAGATGGTCTCTTACTTCCCAGCTTGAAATAGTCCATTGATGAGGTATTTGAAGATAATTCCTGAGGAGGCTTTTTGCATTGGGTGGAAAAACATTATTCCACCTCTATTTACCCCCATTCGTGCAGTCATATTTCTTCGAAACGGATTTTGACCCTTCAACGACTTTGATTTTTTTGGCTCTCTGGCACACCTTTTCCCCAATTTAATCGCTGCCCTTTTACAACGTGTTCTTAGTGACCTCCGACCAGCCTCTTCCTCCAATGAAACTTCTTGACGACACAAACGACGGGTATGAGTAATTATTACATGAGTAGGTCTCGTGACATGCGGTATGTGCACAACACATATTTTTTACGTTATACACCTGATTGGCCCTGAATCTCGCCAAAAAATTTGCCAGTATTACTAGTCAAGAAGAAGGATGGAAATTGGAGGCTGTGTAATAGATGAATTGTTGGATGAACTTCATGGTGCTTGTTTCTTTACTAAATTGGATCTTAGGGCCGAGTATTATCAAATTAGAGTTAATCAAGATTATTTCTCTAAAATAGTATTCCAGACTCATAGTGGTCATTATGAATTTCTAGTGATGCCATTTGGTTTAACAAATGCTCCAGCAACATTCCAAGCTTTGATGAAACAAATTTTTCATAAACTTCTTAGGAAATGTGTTTTGGTCTTTTTTTAATGACATTCTAATATATATGGCAGAACCTGGGATGAACATATATTATAAGTACAGCAGGTCTTGGCTCTAATGAGACAAAATCAACTCTACACAAAGCTTAGCAAATGCAAGTTTGCACAATCTAAATTGGAGTACTTAGGTCATATAATTTCTTCAGAAGGGGTAGAAATGGATAACACCAATGTTGAGTGTGTATTGGCCTGCGAAATTCCTAAAAATATCAAAGAACTGTGAAGTATTTTAGGACTTACTAGCTATTACAGGAGGTTTATAGCTAACTATAGTATTATTTTTAGACCTTTACATGATCTTTTGAAGAAGGGCTCATTCACTTGGACTCAGAAAGCCACTGATTCATTTCAGAAACTCAAAATAGCTATTACTTGTGCTCTTATCCTTAAAATGCCCGAGTTTAACAAACCATTTGTGATAGAAACTGATGCATGTGATCATGACATGGGAGCAGTGCTAATGCAGTTAGCTCAGCCCATTTGCTTTTCTGAGCAAAACATGTTGCCAAAAAAATATGGGACTTCTACTTGTGAAAAGGAAGTTCTTGCACTTCTTATGTGGAGACCACAATGATGATGTGGAATTGAGTGTAATTGAGTGTAGTTGAGTTTATATTGTGGAGTTAAACTGGAGAGGAGCGTTCGTGGTGAGTGTAGTTGAAGAGAGAGAGAGAGAGAGAGAATAAAAAAATAAGGAAACACATGTATCTATATATACTCACATGCCTCTTGAAAATCCCGGAAAAATATTTGCACTTCTTCACGTTAAAATTGGAGCATAATTGAATTGGAGCAGAATTAAATGAAACTTGTTGTGGGAGTGAAGATAAATCTGTTTGGAATATGAAGCTGGAGAATTTATCGTCGAAGGATTTTTCATAGAATTCATCATAGCCTGTATTCGCTAGTCCTTAATGGTATTTTTGAAATGGAAGACCTAGGTTTGGTCAAACCATTTGGTCAATATGATATTTATCTGACCCAACCTGTCCTAACCCAATTTTATGAAAGTTTTAATTCACCTGATCCCCTAAATTCAAAGTTTTGGGTTGGGATAGCTGACTCGTTCTGGCTCACAGATTAGTCTGAACAAACCTAGTTATGTATGTTGAAGATAGGAGTGGAAGCAAGAGCAAGTTTCAGGGGAAGTATAAAGAGAAGAGCAGAAGAGATTCGAGATCACACTACAAGAATGACACTTGCCATCATTCTGGTAAACTTGGACCTCCCAAGAAAATTTTCTTCAAGTTAAAAAATGAAAATAAGAATGGTGGTGGTGAACCAAAGAATCAGGGCAATGGCTGCAATTACATGTGTGTCGTTCATTTGATTGGTGATCTTGTTGTTTCTTGTAATTAACATATTATCAGCTTATTTCAACAAAAGACTAGTTGGTTTGTTGATAGTGGAGGTGTTGTCCATGCTACCTCGAGGAATTAATTCTTTTAATCTTTTGTTGTCAGTGATTTTGGATTATTGAAGATGTTAAATTATAATTGGATAAAGGTGTTTGGCATTAGAACTATCTTCTTAGGAACCAATATGGGATCAAAGTTGGTATTTCATAATAGTAATAAGCATGCACCAGATATTTGGTATAATCTTATTCCAGTTGTTAGTTATGATGATGATAATTACCATAGCTTTGTGGGTGTCGGGCTTTGGAATATAACTAATGGTTCTTGGTTTTGGCTCAATCAAAGAGGTACATGAACTTGCATGTCTTATAGGCTTTGGTTGGTTGTTAAATCAATGTGGTTGGAAACAATGACTTGTAACAATTTAACATCAAAGACTTAGACATATGAGCGAGAAGGGGAATTGACAGTTTGGCCAAGAAGAACTTTCTTTCAAGCATTAAAGGTGTGAAACTGAAGAAGTATGGTCATTGTTAGGCTGGGAAATAATACATGGTATCCTTCAAGATTCATCCTCCTTCAAGAAAGTCAGAGTTGTTGGGACTTGTTCATTCCGATGTCTGTGACCCTTTTAAGGCATGATCTCTTGGTGGCATACTTTATTGTGTGACATTTTTTATGATTGCTCTGGGAATATTTGAGTCTATGTTTTGAAGTCAAAGGACCAAGTGCTTGAGAACTTCAGGGAATTTCATTCCTTAGTAGAGAGGCAAACATACAAGAAATTAAAACCATCTATTCTAATAATGGTGGTGAATATAATGGTCCAATTTATTCTTATTGTAAGATTAAGATATTAGATGTCAAAATATTCTCCAAGATTCCTCAGTTGAATGGTTTAGCGGTGAGGATGAATAGAACTTTGTTTGAGAGAATTAGATGTTTATTTTCGGGGCCTAAGTCCTAATTCCATTGGTTAGAGGCTTTGAGTACAACAACCACTACAAGAAAAATAGTCTATTACTTCGCCCCTTTTACCTCAATTTTTTGGTTTAGGTCAAATAATCGAAGTAAAAGTTCCTTTTCCTGGATTATTTTTATTTTCAAAGGAAATAACATTCTTTACCTTGGTTTAAAAATAATCGAGGTAAATAATATATTTTTTTACCTTGGTTATTTTATTAAACGAAGTAAAATGTTAAAGAAACAAAGTAAATAATCCTACCAAATAGTGTGCAACGTCGCATATATTGTTTTAAAAGGCTTGCCAAATCACATTATTAGTTGTTTTCACCGACATGTAATGCGATGGACGACCGATGTCGCGGTTATATAAATGATAGATCTTTTAAAGATTAAAATTGAAAAGGATTGACTTTGAAAAAAGATGAAATATTATTTAAATATTAAAAAGGTGAGTTTTGTTATGTTACGATTGAAAATGGTGGAATAAGAGGGAAAACACAACAACCGATAAGTAAAGAATTTAACAGTGGTTGAAAAGAAGGAAAAAAGAAAGCCACAGTCGTATGCTTTTGTTTTGCCTCGATTAACTTTTATAAGTTATAGTTGTTTGAAAGTGATTGACTCCGGTTTACAAAAGTATTTGTTCAATGGTTTTTAAAACTATTGTAAAAAATGTTGTTGAATGATACGGTTGAAAATGGTTTTTAAACTCATGCACAGATCAAATCGCACATACAATCAATTATATATTGTTCAAATAAGGTAGTTAAATTATTAGAAAAATAGTAGTCATGAAAATATCCTTACAATTAGTACATAAATTTGATTAAGAATTGTTTTAGTTCCAACAGAACATAAATTGCAACTCAATCAGCTCACATTATGATGATCTTGAAGACCATCGGCCCCAACTTCTATGACCTTGAAGAACAAGGTGTCCCCAATGCGTAGGGGGGTTTCCGGAAAGGAACTCGTCAAAACCCTTTGGGGATAAAACCTTGATCGTCCCACCCCTCGAGTAGTTCATGTGTCACTCTATCTGGTAGCACCTCAACACAACGAGAGTCTTGCCATTCAACAAGAGTGGTACAATGTCCATCGGGATCTAAGCCACAAAAAATATTGATTAGAAATATATATAATTAACAACAAATAATATTAATTTTAAATGCCTTACCAGAGTTGGGTTTTTCCTGAAGTTCTACGGCTTTAAAGTGCAATGGAAACGTGTGCTATTAGACGTTATTGTATGTTGTTCAAGGTTGAGAGGCTCTAGGCTGTTCCGTTGTGCAAAGAACTATATGAAAAATATATATTAATTTTTATAATGTGTGAAGATATATTAGTAAATATATATGTAAAATGGTAAAAGACCTGAAAAAGGAGTGACTTAACGACCCTTCGCTAGCCATTAGTCCTGAATAAAAAAAATGAAAATGTTAAGTGCAAACTAGCCTCGAAAATGTAGATGCGACATCGGCCATCCGTTGCAGGTACATGTCAGTCCAAAGCAGTGGTTTGGTCGACATACACCAGCGACGTCACTCTATAGTCGACAAAACCGAACACATGACCAACGAAAAATGAGGTCGCATATATAATTTTAAAGTAAACTTGATGCCAATATGCGACATCGGTAACAATTTGGTTCAACCGAAGGTCAAACCGACATGGATGTGACGTTTCATATAGAAGAACATATTACTAGAAATAAGAATCTTCGACGTTGCACGCTACTCGCATAAACCGACTGGTAATAGACAGGTTATCGACGTCGCATGTATCAGAGGAAGCAACGGGAAAAAACATAGAAACCGGGAAAATGATGCTTTAACAACAGAAATTTAAACAAAAAACATACCAAAACATAGTACCCAGGTTTACATTCAAGGAAATTTCACACTCTAAAAAAACTGAGTAAAAACTAGAAAACCAAAAAACACAACACATTCACATGCCATAACTCGAACAATGTAAAGTAACAATTACAAAAATATAGGTGTTAGAAGTGTAGAAAAACCATACCTCTGATAAGAGAGAAGAGAAGAGAGGGTGGGAGACTATTGGAATTCGCGGGAAACTTGTGAACAGAAGCTTGGACTGATTATCAGGGATTTATACCTGTTTTGAAACGACATCGTTTTGGACCTTTGTGATGTCCACCTTGCATGGAGCGACGTCGAACCAATGTCGGTTTAGACGACAAGGTATGAACCCACGACCGACATCTCGAATTTATATGGACCTAACAATTTCAGCCCACCAGCTAGTTGTTCAACAGTTCGAATTTATTAAAAACAATTGGTCTCAACAAATATTTTCTAGTTTTAGAATGATTGAAACAAATTATTCATCAAGAAAAGTCTAATCTAGTTTTGTGAATGATCGTACTATTAAAACTTTGTTCATATGTTATGTTAAATATTAAGAATTCAATAACATTAAAATAATATTCAAGAAATAGATTACAGATTAAAGATTAAAATACATAAATAAATATTTTTCCAATTTTGAATTAATTTTCTTAAAATAAATGTTCAAAAGTCTAAGCAGTGCAACTAAAATTTGGGCGGTAGAATGATAACATTGAACAATATAGGCCCGAAACAATCTAACAACTCGAAGTAGAGTGTGTCCCCAACCCTGAATTCAATTGCATCAAGAAACTCGCTAAAACCCTTTGAGGTTTGGATATTCCACCTCCTGTTCCCCGAGTAGTGCATGTGATACTCCCTTCCATTGCACCTCAAGACAATATGCATCTTGACCGACGGTAGAAGTTCCACGATCTAGCTTGAGACGTACTAAATTATAAATAGAAAACCATATTTAGTATATATGAAAGTAATCTAGAGAAAAAGTTAATTGAAAATAAAAATACATGTGCAACAGGGAGGACTTACTAAAATAGGAATTGAACTGAAGTTTGTCTGGTTAAGAGTTTTGACAAAGTGTGGAATGATATCACCGAATGTAGTCCACAGACGGTTCTCATCCGAATCGCTACAGATCTGTATTGGTCAATGAAATTATTAAAAATTAAATTAGAATATAAATAATTAAATAAAAGAAATTTAAATCTAAATAAAAAATTGCTCACCACAATTGGGAACGTTTACTCAACCCAGCATTGTTAGCCATGATTTCTGAAAATCATGTTGTTACGGATGATAAATATTATGATAAATAGAAAATGGTTCGATAAAAATTGATTCAATTAATTTTTTTAGTCAGCCAAGTATTGCAAATACATGTAGGACCAAAATATGACTTGGCCGACATGTATGAGCGACATCGCTAACATGTCGGTCCAAAATAATGGCATGATCGATATTTCTAAGTGACATCACTCACCCCTTTGATATAACCAATTTGTTTACCGAAAAGAGTGCGATATTTCATACAATAATAACAACAGAAAATATGAATGCACGACAATCGCTCCAAATGAAGGAGGATAGAAGGAATAGCAATATCGCATTCAAACCTATCAGATGCATAAACAAAAGAAAATCGGAGAAAAGAAAGGTCTTAAACCAAAAACACAGGCCACATTAACAAGGGAAAACATAAAATCAAAATTCGTACACCCTAGAACCCTAATCCATAGAAATTTCAAAACAAAAAACAAAGAACACATTCACATACCATATACATAAAAATTTAAGGAAAATAACAAAAAAATGAAAGTAATATAAAGAATCTAGGACCATACCTTTGAGAATATGGGCAGACAAAATGCTGAAATTCTAGGGAAAGTTGAATGTTTGAAGTAATTTATGAGGTGGGCTCCATATATAAAGTCGTTATGAATCGTTGTGAATTCCACCTCAGCTGGTGGACGTTACATATTAGTTGACCTTACCGACATTGGACCGACGTACGAGCGATAAGGGTGGGCAAAAAATTGAAAACTGAACCGAAAATCAGATGATCCAAATTCGAATAACGCGAACCGAATTTAATATACAATTTTCGGATATCCGAATTGAATAAATCAAATTCTGAATATGGTTTTTGGATCGGTTTTGGATATTAATACTCTAATCAAAACCCGAACCGAATACCGAATTGTAATTAATTAAATATATAATACTTAAATTTAAAACAAAAAAATAAATTTATAAATAAATTTAAGTTGGAGGATCAATTTTTATATTTAAAAAATTATCCCCAAACACTAAACCCTAAGTAAGTTTGGGAAAATAAGTAAATAACACAAGTTACCCTAAGTAAATTTGTGGAGTGCTTGAATGTGAATGTGAATGTGAATGTGAATGTGGAGTGCTTGAAGAATGTGAAATCTTTGAAGATGAATATTAAAACAAACTATTTTTCTTTAATCTTAAATGTAATGTGAAAATTGTTATGGTTGAATTTGTATTATACCTGTTGGATTTTTATTTTAAAACTTGATTTTGATGATGTAGAAATTAAATTACATATTTTTTATTTAATTTTAGATTAAGTTACTCCCTCTGTCCCTCTAATTGTGTCTTACTTCCTCTTTTGACACTATTCATTGATGATTTTATAATTTTAATATCTTAAATTGTG
>JAULKM010101134.1:0-26056 GCA_032355605.1 Rubia tinctorum | reverse complement strand
GAGAGAGACACTTTATATGCTGTCTCAACTAAACCCTAACAAACTGGGCCAAAAAACGCAATTCGGCCCAAATCAACTGCAGTCCAATAAAGAGACAAGCTATACCCGGGGGCGACTGCCGCCCCCCCCCCGGACCCCCAGGCCAGGGTCGCAGAAGCGGCTATTACAGTATTCAAGGCATACCAACACCTTTATTGAAATCAAGCTGTAATCTACAGCTTCGCCGAACTCTGTTTGTGTTGTCACATTTGAAGATCATATATTCAATATATTCAACCTGTGTGAAGCATATCATTTCATAGAGATATTGATGCCTTTTTTCCCGTAGGTTTGGGTTGGTGGGACATGCACCTTGAATCAGTCTTCAGATCAGAAACTTGGCATTTTCAAGGATTTTGCTATCGCGGTTGTTTACACATCTGGGTATATCCCTGACCATCATCATAGTTCGAGCAGGACGATGGTTGCTTCTTGATCTTATTACCCCAAGTCTTGTGGTATTTGATTTGATAGTATAGTTGCCTAGTTATTCCTTATCCTGTACCTGATAATTTGTTGTTCTGAATTACTGTTGCAGGATGTAGATTTGTTTTATCTCCTTGACTCCCTCCTTTTGGAAGATAGTTTTTAGGAGAGGTATTATCCATGCATTGTTGTTGTTGACTGAATTTTTTTTATTTTTGAATCCTAATATTGGTAGGATCTTTACTTCGAATTGTGTGGGATTTATTTTTTTTGAGATTCCATTTTCTTAGATGTCGACACAATTTCTTGCCACTATCTTCCATCTGAGGTGTGGTTTGATCAACTACATTTCCTAGGAATTTTCCCCTTTTGCCTTGGTGTTCAGAAAGTCTTAGTGCGAGCAGTACTTAGCTAGAAAAAATTTAGAAGGAAAAAAGGATAATTTGTTCATGAATAGTGTTCATGCCTGTTTTTCCAACTTTTCCTGGTTCATTTCCACCGTCGATCGCATCCCCAGCCCCCATCCATTTTGAGCTGCAAAACTTTGACTATGATTTTTAATGAATACCTCTACCTTCAAGATCGCTGCCCATATAAAGCTTTACATATGTTTGTCCTCTATTTTTCCACCGTGTAAGGGATTTGAAATGTTCTAATGGTATATTGGATAAGTATGTGAGGACATGCTTGCATGGGTTATTCTTCCTATAACTGATATGGCGCTCTTTCTCCATGGTGTCATTTTCGCTATGATCTCCTATTGTAGCGAGCTTATGGCCTAGGTTCATATTATGGTTGATGTGCTTCTGTTGAATAAGATTCATACTAACATTTAAGCTTAGCCTGACTAACTCTGTAGAAGACTTGACGAGATTGAACCTCCGTTATAAATTGACCATCTTCATAAGCATCGACTCTTCGTAGGTCCACTAGCGTGAACCCCATAGGATTATCTGTACGTACCCCAACCGTGTTATCAACCCATTTTCATTGAAATACGACCACCTTGAATATACTACAGTCCACTTCCCATATTTCTTTGATCACAACATAGAAAGCCATCACGGGATTTTTATCTTTATGACTTGATTACCATATTCCCTCATACTCAACATAAACACCACTACTTTGATTCGTGAAATTGTCATCTTGAGCAGCAGTGGTGAAAGAAAGAGAATTTATGCCAAAGCCGGAATAGGTGACCACGTCTAAAATGATTTTTTGGCGAAGGCACACAAATGCATATTAATGTCTTCCCTAAATGCAAACTTGGCTTTGAACCAATCCACAAAACAACCATTATGCTCTACTGGTACCCTGTTCATGGGCCAAGTCGGGTGAATCTCAGTAATCATGTCAATGTGCTCTTGGAAGTAGGGCACGACCTCTTTCGAGTTACACAAAATGTAGTGGTGGACTCTCATCAAATCTCCATGATATGGAGTGAACAATTTCCATATTGAGCGACCTACAACTCCTCTATTATCAACGTGCTTATTCCGCGGTACTCCCAACTATCGTACCTTTGTCCAAGTAGCTTGTTCAATGCTCAATAACCTCTTCCATAACATGCATTTGCACAATAGACGCATCAGTACGACTCCTACACTTCACGTATCCCTTGAAAATTCCCATGTGCTTCTTGAATGGATACATCCAATGCATATTCACAGGACCACAAAGCTTTATTTCATGTATCAAATTCACTACAAAATGTACCATGATGTCAAAGAATGTAGGGGTAAGTACATTTATAATTGGCATATAACTACTACCACCTCTCTTTGTAATCAGTCAATCCACTTTACATCTACTAACTTGCGACAAATATAATGGAAGAAGAAACAAAATCTAGTAATTTTGTACCTACATCAGGCTCCAAAACTCCATGTATTGCTACCAGAAGTAGTTGATGCATTAGTACATGACAATCATGGGACTTTTAAGCCAGAAAGTTTTGAATCCTCAGTCACGAATCTGCTAATATTTGAAGAGTAACCAATAGGGAATTTGGTATCTTAAAGCATTTACAAACATTATTCTTCTGCTCCTTCGACAAGGAGTAGGGAGCAGGGACAAGTAAGTCTTTCTAACATGCACTCCAGAGAAAAATCATTCCTAATGCCCAAATTAACTAGATCAAGTCATGCATTCAAACTGTCTTTCGCCTTCCACAGAATTTTGAGCAAAGTACGTACCAAACTTTCACACATGTTCTTCTCAATGTGCATGACATCAAGACAATGTTGAACATCTAACAATTCCCAACAAGGTAGATCAAAGAAAATGGAACATTTCTTCCATGGGATTTTCTCACTAACTTTAGGCTCTACTTTCTTCTTGCCAAAGGTTAAACGTATACCCTTTACCTTATTATGCAATTCCTTGCCGGTTAGGGGTACCATTGCTTTTTTCAGTCTCTTTTACCTAATAAATGCACTTCATCATTCTAGTATGCACTCTTACCATCTATAAATCGACGATGCCCCATGTACACAGTTTTCTTACCAAATTTCAATTGTCGATAAATAGTTTCATCTTCACATATAGTTCAGGCGTTATGGCCCTTAAAAACATATCCAAACAAATTACCATGTGCAGAAAAGTCATTAATTGTGCAATCAACATAGCTCATAAGGGAAAAATCTATTTCTTGTATGCATCATAAACACCTACAATCCCTTTCCATAACTTCTTCAAATCTACATAAGAGGTCTCAAGTACACGAAAATGTCATTCCCTAGTTGCCTCGAGCCAGAAATTATCAACGAAAACATCATGTACTTACGCTTGAAGCACAAGTACGTGAAGAGATTATAAATTTCCAACATGATAGGCCAAGAGTTATGCTTCGAAGACATTGCTAAACATATTCATTCTATCAGTACAAAAACCAGTCTCAAATTTCAACCATCTAAACCAAATTCAAGTGATATTGCACCAGTCTTCTTCTACTGCTCAGCGTTGGCTGGGTGTTTTGTCATATTGTCATCGAGTGTTTCTCTATACTCGTTCCATTACAAATTCTTTGCATTTTTAACATTTCCAAACAATCTTATCAATCTTGGAAAGACTGGGAGATACCAAACAGATTTTACCGAGGACAGTGTCTTCTGCCCAATCTTTTCAACCCTGATAACATCATAATTGGACTTATTCTTCCTACAGCGTAATGCATCGCGGTTTGGGCATTCAATAGCTTTCAAGTTTTTTTCCAATATAGGATGCAATCATTCGAACAAGTATCAATTTTACAGTACTAGAGGCCCATGGGGCATAACAACTTATTTGTACAGTACAAATTATCACAGAGGTTGTTTCCGGAGGGAAATATTCTATTCATGAATTTCAACAACTTATTAACACTGGTGTCTATCCAAAAATTGTTAGATTTCAAGTTAAAAAGTTCCAATAACACGTAAAATACAGTATCTTCCACTTTACAACCATTATACAATAGTTGTTTCACCCAGACAAATGTCTCAAGTACTTCTAGATTCCCCTTAAAATTCCCTATTATATCATCAAACAAATAATCTATTCTAATATTCCTATAATTAACAACCTCAACCTTAGGTTTCATTGTCTCTCCATGAAAAGTCAAAACGACATAATCACTCTCAAAGCCGTACATAATTAAATATAATCTCACATCATCCCGAACACGCTTGTGAACCCTATTACCACACGTTTTACATGGACATAGAACACCTTCCTCACATCCAAATACATACGGAAAAATTAATCAATGAAAGAAGGGTACTTTTCAGTTTTCATAACAGCATTATTAACAATGTCACAGTGTTCTTCAAAATCTATTCTCATCATTTACAATATAAGAAAAACTTTGAATCAACTTCATATCCTAAAATTTATTACTTAATGCACTATATTATGATCGATATAATAAATTTATCCATTCTAAAGTCTGAAATTGTTCATCAAAAGCTGACGAATTACATACGTTCTTGTTGTTATCATTGCAAGTCAAATTATACACCTACTATACCTTCGATCTATTCGCATTGATATATATATAAGGGAGTGTATTAAATGGTTAGGGTTTGGTGTAAAAAATGGATGGTTAGGATTTGGGAGATTAGATTAGATGGATGGTTAGGATTTGGTGTAAAATGGTGTATAAATAAGGGAGTGTATTGAACCCTTCCCCCACACACACATGTATACATATATATATATATATATAAACACATAAAAAAATCATCTCACATATAAACATTACACAAACATTAAATATCCTATTTCACATTCATGTACCATATATTTACAATATCAACAAAGAAATAATAAAAAATTGTATATATATACTTCGTGATCAAAGCAATGAAAGTTCCCTCTTAATACTTCTTGTAAATGGCATTGAATGTTGTATTCAACATCTCTATAGCAATGAATAATGGTAGGAAGGTGTCATGAATGCAAAACCTCTTTTATTTTTCGCCAATGGTAAAGGTTTTTATATGAGTTCCGTAGCATCTGATTTAGTAAAAATCACAACTAAATGTAGTTATCTATTACATCAGCATTGAATACTAGAGCATGAAGCAGCTATTTTATAATAACAGGTACTCTTATTTTCCCCCAAAAAAATGTAGTAGCGGTTTTTATGAAATAGTTGCTATGATTTCCACCAATTCAAAAGAAGCTCTCTAGAAGCAATTTTACAATAATTTGTTGCTTTAAAATAGTTGCTACATACTGCTGTTGGGGGGTTGCAGTAGTGTGAGCAAGACAAAATATTTCTTAAAGTTGATTCATTGTACAGAGTAGGCCTCTAATAAATTTATAGTAAAAGTAATTTTCATGTGGGTCTCTTTCGAGGCTTAAAAAATAGGATACAATCATGTGCAAGCATGAGGTGGGTTACTCATGAGACCATTCTCTTGATTTATATGCCAGCACAAACTTGTTGAAAGAGTGTCGAAACAATCATGGATGATAATGCTTCCTAGCACAAAATAAAGAGGATGGGTGAGAGAGGACATCTCTGCCTTACTTCTTGTATTGGATGGAACGGCTCTCAGCAGTTCCCATTAAACTGAATGATGTATGTTATTATTATAATACACTACAATATCGATTTATCCACCATGTTCAAAAGGCCATACATGTCATTACGGTCTCCAAGAAACTTTAGGACACTCTTATCACATGTCTTACTCGTATCAATTTCCAACACTTTTTTCCCTTTCTTCTTCTTCCTGGCACACTCTATGATTTCATGTGTGGTGGCAAAATTTTCTACTATGGTACTTCTATGCACAAAGGCGACTTGATACCTAAAAATCGGGTATCTCATTATCTTTTTCAATCCAAACACCATTATCTTTGCTATAATCTTATTGCTCACATTACACAAGTTAATGAAACTTAAATCAAAGAGTTATTTTGGCACCTTTACTTTAGGGATTAGGATTATGTTGGTGTTGTTCTACTCCTAAGTAGTCTCCATGCTTGGAAGAACTCCTGGACTGTGCCGGTGAGCTCCACCCTCACATCTTCCCAAAAGTGTTGGTAAAACTCTGAAGAGGTCCTATCAGGTCTAGTTGCTTTCCATTTCTCATCTGGAATGTTGCTCCCTGTGATTTCCATCAATCATTTCCAGGACCTTTTTTCAACTCTCATCAACTGGTGCCTCTTTGGCTGCACATCATCTGCTAATAGTTTATCCATCAACACCTGATTAGACACATTCCTATCTGCCTTCACTGTCCCATCATCCTTTTTGCGGTGCCAATACCCTACCATCCATCCTGAAGGTCTGATCACCTTCCAGCTTGTTGATGCAGAACATGTGTCCATCATGTAAAGTTGAACTGTGCAGCCTCCAGTTGCAATCTTCGTCTTTGCAAACAACTGTTACTCTTTTCATCTCATTCTTCAAATGCATAAATGTGAATCCCTCTTGTATGGAGCAATCTACCAATGCTTGTTTAAGGTTATTATAGGTTTGGAATATCATACCTTGCTTCAAATAAATCTTCTCAACTTTATCCAGCTAAAATTCCTCCCGGTTTAATCACTACTTCATTGTTCGGAGTCGTCCTCAAACTCAATTTCTGTATCAATATCCATATACTTCTTGTCAAAATTATATTACACCTCGCTACCTTTTTCGGTGTATCTGTTCATCCACTCGTCGACCTCCTCTGATGACTCTTCATCTTCTTCCTCCTCATAGTAAGGCCCAGCTGAGTTGTTGTCACCGAACACTTGGTTGTGCAAATCTGAACTAACTACATACCTTTGTCTAACAGTCCTTGAACTTTTTCTCATTTACTTCCGCGATTCCTCATCTTCTGAACCACTTTCTTAATTTGTTGGTTGCTCTATGTATTTTGCGCTCACCCAACAGGGGGCTAACTAGGACCATATTGTGCGACACTCTGCAGAACATATCACTAAAAATATCAATCGCACCTAAACCTCAACATTCCCTAAACATGTTTTGTACATCATATTCTATCTGCAGCTCCTTTGTACCCACTTATTTGACACCCTTAATACTAAATTTAATCTCCATTGACTTCCATGGCTTTGCATCACCCATAAAACTTCTGTGAAATCAGACTTCAACACAACCGGCGAATACATGTCAGGATCAATGCCCTTCATTACCTTCCACCTGTCCCCGTAATGTATCTTTAAACTGTACACTGGATCAAACTCATCCTACAACATATGAACAAACTAAATAAATATGATTCTCTACTTAAAATGCATAATCATACCTCATTAAATATAATAAATTTCAACACACGCACATAATGCTATCGACCAGTGATGTAGGAGAACCGAATTAAAAAGCCAACAAAGAAAATCAATTAAACACTCACATTCGTTGCACTGAGCATCACTCAACAAGGCTGAACCTTCGAAAATAATATTGAAGTACAAAAAAACAAAAAATACAGCCCAAACTTGTGATAATAAAATGTAATGAGTATCAAAGAAAGTAGAAGCCCAACCCTTGTTCATCCTACACTCCATCGAAATGAAACCCCTGCCCGATACAGCTTCGACATATAATTTCAAGTCTAACGCACAAATTCTCAACAAAACAAACAAAAAAATAATTTTTTGCCACATAAAGCCAATCCAACACCAAAAATTTAACCGCTGTTAACTAATACAAAAACTATAACAAAAACTTCACTTTTCTCAAAAGCTAAGGTTTCGATAAACCACTCTGATCAGAACAAACACAATATGTTCATTCCTCAACATTAGAGTGACATGATTTAACAAGAAATTTATAATTATAAGATAGAACTCACCATCTCTGAAACGGTGCAGCCGTCCAGTATTCAAGCTAATTAACAACGGATTTGACTTTGCGATATTTCCTTCCTTCTGGATATGTTGCTTAAGACTCTGAATCAAATGCTGGTAACTTTGCAGAGAGCTTCTTTGTCACAACTTGAAAATATAGGGCAAAGGAAACAGCTAATTTAAAGCGGGGAAATGAAGGGTAACAACTTAGGGAGAAAATAGGCTTAGAGTAAAATGGTCAATCAACAAGTTCAAGATTTAAAGTTTTTTTAATCAAAGGGAAAATTTGGATTTTTACCTTTTCGTCCGGCGTAGACCACGTTTGACCAATTTTTTAGGTGAGGGGTCATATCTATGCTTTCAAAAAATGGAGGGGTCATATTTTCACACGTCAACAAACTGAGCGTTATATAAGCACTTTTTGTATAATATAACATCATTTACTTTGTAAAAATCAAAACAGAATAACAAAAACACAACTGCAAATCAAAAAAAAATGAAGACATCAATTGAAAATATAGAAACATCACCAATCCAAAATAATTTTCAAAAGGTTAATTGCACCCAAAAAAGCATAGCATTAACTCATATGAAATATAAACTTCAGACATGACACAAACAGAATACAATATAATTCAGTAGCCCCTAACATGTATCTTAGAATCAAACATAACTCATATCAAGCTAAACATATGAAATCATCAACGAGATACTAAAACATCACACTAAAGCTAGAAAAATTAATAAACTACACATTAATAACAAAAAAAACTACATAAAATGAAATATATAAAAACGTCAGCTAATGCATATAACAAAAAGAAAACAAAAAATAAACAGAAGAGCCATGGAAATATAAAATAATATCATGCTAATAGTTCATTAAAATTAAAAGGTATAAGCATAGCAATTGTGGAAACTAAACCCAAACATAAAGAACATCATACTATGACATTGAAACGTGAACTTAACCAGACACAACATACATGAAATGTAGGAATTATTCAAATAACCTACAAAATAAAACAACATGAAATAGTAAGGACATCATCCAGCAGAATTCATATCAAACTAAAGCATTAAAGCATAAAAAAACAATATACTGAAACTGAAAAGCATCAATAAAAAACACACTAATGATTAAATATTTCAAATGAATAAAATATAGAAAACATGAGCTAGCACAATGTATGAAACAAAAACAACAAAAGAATAACATGAAAAGTAAACAACATGAACACTACATATATTAAAGGTTAACCCAAACCTATAAAACTCATACAAAAACAATATAACATGAAACTAAAACTTAAAAGCCATAACATACAGTAAAACATGGAAAAAATTCAAATAATCCAGCCAAAAATAGAACAAGAACATGTACGGATACCTTGTGAAGATGTACAATTTTTCAAATTTATAGAAACAACTACATTGCTTCTTTGACCTGGTTGAGTATAACTCTTTGTGATGTGTATCACGACGTTGTCTTGGGAATCACCACCACCAGTACTCTTTGACATCTTAAAAATAACACAACAAACAAATATGAGCACAAAATATAAACGGAACCCCATATATATCAAACACAAACACAAAATCGTTATTCTGATTAATTACTAATTCAGATTCAACACAAATCCAAACATTATTACAATATATAACATCATATGAGACAGTTAAAACATCACATACATAAACCAAAATTCATTGCACTAGAAAATGGAGCAATGCACAAAATATTTCATGATAAACATCTGAAACCTTAGCTATATAAAATAAAACACTAAATTAATAGTGAAAACTCAATATTCCACATATAACACAAATGTGAACAAAACTATTGATTATAAACCTAAACAAAGCATAGAACATCACATACACCCAAAAAATCTTCAAAAAAACTCAACAATCGGAAATTACACATAAAAACCAAGGTGGGGTCACATGTAAACTAACACATTTTGATTCCGTGCGAAAAGTCAAAACAGTTAAACCCGCTAAATGTAGCACAAAAATGCTTATCAAACCAATCAATACGCCAAAGAGAGACTATCTTCTTGACGCCAAAGAGAGACCACAAAATGGAGAGAAACTTAAAAAGGGAGTTTAAATTAATGGAAGAAGAAGCGCTTGAAGAGCAGTTGAAATTGAAGATTTTAAAGAATGGGAATCGTGAGTGAAATCTGTTGAAATCCGAGAGAAATTGTTTGCAAAAGAAGCTAAATTGTTTGAGTTTTATACTAGGACTAAATTGCAATTTTCATTAATTTTAACTCAGTCCTTGGAGTTTCAGAAACCACATACAATACCCGATACCACAATCTTTACAATTTAATCCCCGATCTCATTGTGAGACGGTTTTATACAAGTCTTTCTCCCCCAACTTATATTTCCTCCCTTCGAATTCACGTAATCAGGCTTTGTAGACCCCACTCTAGAAGTAGTATATTCCTCAACCCGTATATATTTTTTCCCTTCTTTTTCAATTTCAAAATTGAAAAGGAAGGGAAACCTGGTTTGTTTACTAAATTCGCTTTGTCTTGCATATTGGGTTGATTGAATAGTAGGTTCCTCTCGTTGTCCGTTATTCTAACTCTGATTTCCACAAGTTGATTTCCTTGATCACCAATTAGACATTGAAGTTTAATTTTGAATGAAACTTGGGGGTTCCAACATTTTTTTTATCGAGATTTATAAGTTTGGAGGATAACTTTGAATTTGAGTCATAGTTCTTTTATTCTTCTAATAATGTGCCATATGTTTGATCAGGTCAAAAATTGGGCTTTAATCAGTATTTTTATTTTATTATTTTATTTCATTGGAAATAGTCATATGAGTGTTGAGATAGTGTATGGGGAATTGTTCGTCGGATGTGTGGGTTGTTGGATAGAGAAGAGAATGGAGGTAAAGAAGCGCTGGTGGTTGTGGGGGGTCTGATGATGAGGAAGTTGGTGGAGGTGGGTAAAGAATATGGTTGAGGATTGTTGGATGTGGAAGATATGCTTTTACCTCTTATTTTTCATACTTAAATTTTTTTGATGGATTGACGTGGTGGAAGAATTTTAACTCGTTTATTTTAAAAGTTAGATGACCAAAAGTGATCAAAAAATTGGTGGCCAAAAATGAACAATCGTAATTGCTATAGGTAAAGTATTTGTGCAATCTAAGAAGCCGCGTAGAGTACGGGTGAGATGTCCATGCCAACGAACCGAGAGCATAGCCTCGCGGCTTCACCCAAACAAACAATGCATAAAACGTGCATCAAGCTATGACCTCACAAAGCTATCGCCGTAACCTTGATCTAAGGATCGGCCCACCATAGTCACCATGATGGTCTTCATGGATAAGTCCCACATGGGTGCATAACACCTGGAATATAGGAATCGTGAACCTATAAATAGCCAGGGGACGGAAGAGCCCAGGTAACTAACAGCGAGAATAATATAATAGCATACTCTCTTTGTCCTAACTCAATTTTAAGAGAGAGAAATAGAGGGGATATTTTCTACAGTGAAATCGTCAGAGAAAACTAGCAAAAAGTAATTTCTAAAAGGACAAAAATCTACTGGAAACAATGACGTTAATTACTGAAATTACACACTAATCTAACTCTTTAAATTCACAATGTTTCATTAAATGCCTTTAATAAAGGCATTAAATACAATTTCATAGTAAATCAATTTTTTTTAAATGCACTTTTAGACAACTGGGCCCTCAACTTTGTCTTCTTCAGTGATATCTCCAGGTTGTGAAGAACAGAAGAAAAAAAACATTAACATCCAACAAGAACAAGAAGAACCAATAAAACACAGAAATAAATAAACACCCAAAAGAAGAACATAAAGAACCATTCGGGCTCATATCCAGAAAAGAAAGAAAACAAAAACATTAATCTATCGGATTAAAACCCCTCAATCCATTCAATACTCAAGCAACAAACAAGGAAACGTTCCATCAAAACTAAAACCCACAACATAAAACATCAATTTGTGGAGACCAACTATGAACTCATAAAAATCAATCGGATTTGTGGAGACCAAACAGATCTAACATCAAAAACATGATTCTCGAGTTCAAAAGCATAAAGAAAAACATAAAAATACAAACACTTACGGATTGACACAAATTAAACAAATGGGTTTGTAAAAACATGTAGAACACTTACATATCAAGGAGAAAACCCTAGATTGGGTTTAAAATAAGAAAAAAAGAGTGAATATCATATTTGGAAGGCATATGGACACGGCAGAACAAGAGGAAAATGGAGAGGAATGGTTAAGTTTGAGAGAATAAGGGAGAAGAAAGGGAGATGAAAGGGAGAGCGGTTGAGTTTCAGAGAAGAAGGGAGAAGAAAGGGAGATTAGAGAGAGAGAGAGAATAGATTGGGGAAAGTAAAAGTTAATGCATTGAGTATCTTAGGGGAATGGAAAAGATAACACACACAAGCTGACAGCACATAAATCAAACCCTAATCCACTTAATTTAGCTCATAAACCCAGTAAATAAAACCAACCTCAAGGGTATTTTTGGACTTTCCACTCAAGTCCAATGGGCCATTTTTGGGCTGATTAAGATGTTGCCATTTGAGACACCTCAAAATAGAAAGTGTGCACTTTGAGCTAGAACGGAGGGAGTGTAAAGTTTTTGAATACATATTTTAGCATCAAAACCTTACTCTAGATCCAATCTGAGAGATTCTTTAGGAAGGGACAGCCTCACACATAACGCCGATGATAATGACCAAGCCCAAATAATATAATGGGCTAATATCGGCCGGGCCAATTTGGAATATGGAAGCAATTAAATTTTAAACAGTCAGACTTAAGTCCTGCATTTATTGGTAATTGAGTATTATAATTAAGGAAAATTACTACTAAGGATATACACTATAAATACCAAGTACGTATTCATTTTATGATTCATTCTATCTTTTATACGATATTCGTATACTTTACTAACATAAGCTTCGGAGAGTTTGCCCCTGGGATCCCCCAGTGCTTATTTTCTTGCAGATCATAATCAAGGAACTTGGGTGGGTTGTTTGTTCGGTTTTGAGACGCATCAATTGACACTTCCGGTGGGACAGTCTGAGTCAGATTTGAGTTTTTTTGTTTATATCTACGGCTACTCGAAGGAGTGAGAGATTGAGGTTGAATGGAATAGGAGTTGGAGACAAAGTGCAATCCTCATTCTGAAGAAGAAGAAATATAGCCAACCCCTCAGAGTTGCAGAATGTTGAACGTGAAGAGACTCGAGGCTCGGTAGTTGAGTCAGGAATGATGCACGTCTCAACTGCCTAGCATGAGATGATACAGGTCTCGAGTAAGCCTGATTCACAAATTATTGAAGTTTCTCAAACTGATGTGGCAGGACGATCGAGATATCCGGAGGTTAATGTGGAACAGGAAGTCGAGAACACAGGTCTTGCACAGAGTATGCCAGGTGGTTCCCATAACGAAAGAGATGGACGCTTCACAGAGGTTTCTGGCGATTCCTATATTGAAGCTTATGAACGAACTATTTAGGTGAACCAAAGTATGGGAATGATTGGTTGCAACAGGATATGATAAAGGTAGCGCATATATTAGCAGCTGCAGGGTATCAAGTTACTCCTCCCTCGAGGCCTATGGGTATGTCGAGAGATGTAGTCAGGAGCAGAACTAGGGGGGAGCGAGGGGGTGTTAGCGCCACTCCTAGGATCCAGTGGCCCGAAATTTAGGTATAGGGGCCACCGGAATCCATGGATTCGGCCCCCCCCCCCTGAAAATTTGCAGAGGGCTCCGACAACTGGCGGGATCTGTCGAGGAAGATGATCTGACCGATTTTTATATTATTTTTTTGCACTTACCAAAATGATGTCATTTTGATAAGTGAAACGATGTAGTTTTACTAGCGTGAAGGAAAAAAAGGAAGGCCAATTGGGCTGAAACCCAATCGGCCTAAGAAGAAACTTGAAACCCTACATTCCAAACTTGAAACCCCAAGAATAATGTAAGAATTTATTTTTTTCTCTCCCAGTTCGCAACTGCCCAGCGGCCCCAGCCATGCGCGGTGAATTGCTCCACCCCTTTGTCCGCCGACTCCGTCACGCTCTGCCTGTTCATCCGCCGTGCCACCACCGTTCATCCGTCTGCGTCTCAATAGCTTAGCCATCGTCCACATCCAAGCTTAACATGGTATGCGATTCATCCAAATGCGAGACTTGACTGAGCTATTATTAAGAGCATTTTTCTTGTGACTTAGTTAAGAGCATTTTTGTCCTAGTTCTTATGTTGTATAAATTGAATTGAATGAAATAGCATATGTTTGAAATTTTAATTGTGATTAGAAATTTAAAATAGCATATTTTGAATTGGGTTGAACTTGAATTGTGATTAGAAATTTAGAATAGCATATTCAGACAAAATTAAATCTTTTTAAGGGAATTGTTGTGATTCAGAATTAGTTCGATTGAGATATGACTGAAAGATTCTTTCCCTTTTGGGGAAATCTATAGGAAAATGTTTTCCTTTTTGGTAGGAATTTCTTGTTTAGTTTGATGTTGTTAGCACACTACTATGTTTGTCTGAATTTTGGTTCGAGAATTGAATTCATGTGATGCATTAGGCAAATGGTACTAGAATGTTTTTGAAAGAGTTAAGGGAAAGAGTCAGAAATTTATTTACCCTCACTTGTAAAAAATCTTATTATTATGTAATCATTGTTTGTTAAATGTTGTTGTATTAAGCGTTCAAAAAATTATTTACTCTCCTTTTTAAGCCCCCATTGCATGAGCTCCTGGTTCTGCCACTGGATGTAGTGTCATTGATACCTATGGATTCTCTTCAGAGCTAGGTTATTAGCATATGTTAGCTTTTCCTTATCCAGGATATGCAGGAGAGGGCTCCAAGCACGGCCACAACATTCTTTCCCAGACTATTTGCAGGGGATGGTATATTATGTGCCTCATTTGGTTCTGATAACCTCGACAGTTGCTCTTTCGAGGACTGAGGCTGGTTAAAAATGGTGACTTTCATGGGGATCCAAGGATATGGTAGTAAAAGGTTACCAAATATTATGGCTAGCCAAGGGCCTTACAAACCTTGTGGAAATTGTCGATGTGCCCAGGGGATATGCAACCTTAGGTAAATTCTGGTTTCATGAGTTCTCAGCCTATGTACCCGATGCAGCATGGAGGAAATGATCGAGGAATGAACCCATTTGGAGACAACAAGGGTCTATGGAAAACACTGGCAATTTATTGAAAATGTAGTTAGACAAACTAATTGAGCCAAGCGGTAGGATCACCTTTCAGTTTGGTGATAACTGGGGTTTGGTGGCCACTGGATATAAAGCCACCAGAAGGCCCCACTTTTAGTGGGGAATCGGATCCTCAAGAATTCATTCAAACATTCTTGAGTCTAAAGAATTCGAGAAATTTCGAAGAGAGGTTAACATGTAAGCTGGTTAGAAGCTATCTCCGGGGGAAAGCTCAGGAATGGTTCAATAAGTTACCTTTGGGTTCCTTACACTCCTATCGAGACTTCAGGGGGGCTCTATTGAGTCAGTACGCCTAAAAGAATAAGTTCAATAAGACTTTATTGGAGTTATTCAAGACTGAGCATAAGTCGGGAGAGAGTACGAAATCTTTTTATCACCGATATGTGGATGAAATTCTGGGGGTAGTAGAAACTATGGAGAATGAGGTAATTCAAGGATATTTATTGGGAATGCAGGATTTGGAGTTATACAAGAAGTTGAATGTGAATACTCCTCCAACCTTGCAAAAACTTCAAGAAGAAGTAGAGCAATATTCAAGGGTAGAGGAAGCCACTAAAAAGAAGAAGGAAAGTTCGGTGGAGAAACCAGGAAAGAGTAATAATCCTCGAGGGAAAAATGTATGGGAATGGCTAGGCCTAACTTCATGAGGTATACGTCTATGTTGCCAACACCCATGGGTAGACAGCCTGCACAAATTTTGAGTATACATCGAGGTATGTTTTGGCCATATTTACCCATGCATAACACATCAAGCGCAGTGACCTTAAGAAGGGCCACAAATCTGTATTATTATCATCATAGGGACTATGACCATGACACAAATCATAGTGCTCAAACAAGGATGGAAATGGACAGGTGTGAAAGGAAAGGACGTTTTCAAGGCCCCAAGCCTCAGATGAATAATCATGCAGATTCCCTAAGACCCATGAATGATCCTTGGAATAGCATCCGTACATGAGAAATTATCATAACAATTAAGTTTGGGGAGATAAGAGACCTCGAGATCAAGGTATTCGAGATTGAGGACAAGAAAGAAGAGACGAAAGGTCGAGGGAGCAGTGTGCGGGTAACCAAGAAAAAATAAATGATAATAATTCGCCGATTTGCAGGGTGATTAATGCGATTAATGGAGTCGTGGGGGAAAGGTCTTCAAATACAGTCATGAAGGTTGATACATTAAAAGTCCACGCATGAGAGCGCACCATAAAAGATTTTGGCCAGATGAGACAATAACATTATTGGAGGCCGATGCAGTTATGGATCAAACCCCACATGTAGACTCCATGGTAGTCTCCGCTGTAATTGGGAATTCTTTGATAAAAAAAAGGTTTTTATTGATCACGGGAGCATAGTGGAGGTGATCTTCGTTGATAGCTTTGATCAGTTAGATATGGGGCATGGAAATTTGAAAAATTATTCTTTACCCTTATCTGGTTTCACAGGGAATCCCATATTTCCTTTAAGGGAGATCACCTTGTCAGTATGAATATCCGATGGTGATATGAGAGTGACGATGGACTGCAACTTTGCAATTATCGATTCATACTCGCCCTACAATGTGATTCTTGGAAGGCTATAGATGTGCCAAGCTCGAGAAGTATGGTATCCCTATCATTTAATGATAAAGTTTCCAATGGCCAGGGGAGTAGCTTCCATTCGAGGGGATCAAACTGGGGCTAAAATTTGTAATCTTACTGCAGTGAGAGAAATAAGGAAGAAGATAGATGTAGCCTTGGTGCAAGGAGAGGTTGGCTCTGCGGACATAGTTCAAATGCCAATTGAGATATGGGGACAGTGGCAGTAGGAAAATTGATGTCTTCGGTTGTTAAAGAAAAATTGAGCATGTTGTTGGAAGAATATGCTGACATTTTTTCTTGGAGTACTTCTGACCTCAAAGGAGTACCCTCGAGCTTGGCGGTTCAAAAATTGAACATTGATCAATCCATTAAGACAGTTAAACAGAAGAGAAGGATATTTTCTCCCAAGAGGGTAGAAGCTATCAAAGAAGAAGCCGGGAAATTGCTTAAGGCAGAAGTTAACGGAGAGGCGTTTTAAGTGGTTGGCCAATCCAATTATGGTTCTAGAACATGATAGAGATTGGAAAATGTGTATCAATTTTACCAACTTGAATAGATATTGTCCTAAGGATAGTTATCCCTTTCCACCGATTGATAAGTTGGTAGAAGCTATCACTGGGTACTAAGTTCTGGCTTTCTTTGATGCTAATAAAGGGCACCATCAGATACTAATGGCGAAAGAAGAAAAGGAGAAAACGTCGTTTATCATTGATATGGGCACTACTGCTATAAGAAGATGTTGTTTGGGTTGAAGAATGTTGGAGCGACTTATCAGCGGTTAGTGGATAAGTTGTTTAGGAAATAGATGGGTAGAAATATGGAGATATATGTTGATGACATGGTGGTGAAGAGTAAGAGTCAAGATGAGTTTTTGGTGGATTTGAGGCAAACTTTTGAAGAGCTTCAAGGGGAAAAGTTAAAATTGAATCCGGCTAAGTATGTTATTAGTGTGGGGCCTTGAAAATTCCTTGGATTCATGGTGTCCGAGAGGGGTATTGATTTCAATCCAGAGAAGTTTGAGGCCTTGATGTGAAGAGTACATGGACGCTGAAAGACGTGAACAGGCTTATGGGTTTCTTGGAAGCTTTGAGTTGATTCCTCTCAAAGGGAGCTAAAAAAAACTTGCCCATTTTTTATGTGCTTCGAAGGTAAAAGAGTTTCAAGTGGACAGAAAGTTGTTAAGAGGCATTCAAGAACTTGAAAGAGCATTTTTAGGTACTTCCAACTCTCATGAGACCCAAGAAAGGCAAAATTTTGTTCCTGTATATTTCTGCTTCACCTTTGGCAATTAGTGTGCTGCTGGTCAAGGAGAAGGAAGGATAGCAACATCACATTTTCTTTGTAAGTCGAGCCATTCGGGGACCTGAAATGAGGTATACAGCCCCCAAGAGGCTGATCTTATCGTTGGTACGTGCGGCACAAAGATTGTGTCCCTACTTTAAGTGACATGCGATAGGTTTGCTCATAAATCACCAAATTAGGCATATTCTTTTGAAACCAGAAGCGTCGGGAATAATGATGAAATGGGTTATGGAGTTAAAAAACCATGACATACATTATCAAACCATAACTACAATTAAAGGTCATGCGCTTACAGATTTTATAGTCGAGACCTCGGAGCCAATTGAAGTCGAAGAAGAGACTTGAAGGAAGGAAACTCAAAAGAAAGAGATATGGAAGTTGTATGTCGATAGTTCTTCACATTCAGGAGGAAGCGAGGCCAGAGTGTTTCTCACAAGTCTTGATGTCAAGGATTATCCATACGCATTACACTTTGTGTTTAAGGCCACGAACAATGAGGCTGAGTATGAAGCCTTGATAGATGGATTGCATTTGGCTAAGGAATTGAAAGTGGAATATCTAGAGGTTTACAATGATCCTCAAATATTAGTTCAGTAGGTAAATGGAGAGTATGAAGCCAGAGAACTCAATCTACAAAAGTACTTGGAGATAGGAAACCCACTTTTAAAAAGCTTCAAAACGCATACTTTAATGCAGGTACCAAGGGGGGAAAACCATAAGGCGGATGCTCTAAGCAAGATCGCTATCTCAGACTTGAGGGGTTTGGTCTCAAGGAAAGTTGCTCATGGAAACTTTAAATAACCAAATTTCAAGGAATAAACATTGATAGCTATCGACGAGGAAAATACTTGGATGACTGCTATAGTAAATTATCTTCGAGAGGGGGTTTTTCTGAAGGATGTGGTTGAAGCTAGAAAGATAATAGTGAAAATCCCGAGGTATATATTGCAGGATAGGATTCTATATCAAAAGGGACATTCTATATCGTAAGTCGAGTGTTCTCAACAAGAACAAATTCAACTAATTATGGGTCTTCATCACAACTATGTCTTTATTTGTTAAAGCTTCGTCCAACCTTGCAATTTCATCTAAAGCAACCCTGTGACTTGGGACTTAAACTTATAAGCTCCAATTCGGCTGAGGGTAAGATGAGCTTTGAGGATTGGCATCCTATTAGCGTCAGCAAGACATCGAGAGAGGGACCCAAATTGACTGATTATGTGAGGCATTGTTTCTTGGTAATCCTTCTCGACATGGTCACATCTTTCAACAGACACGAGAGGAACCACACCATTATACTTTTTGGCTTCGAGATCCCTTAGCAAGTTCTTAAATGCAGGATGCTCGCTATTCTGTCATTATCTTAACTGCTCTTCAAGTTGATGGTTCTTACTGTGTAAAGAGCTTCTTTCCTCGTTGCATCTAGTGAGATCCAGCATTTGCTTCATTAGATGTTAGCTGTTTTGTTCAGCTCTATTCGAGTCTTAGAGAACTCCTCGTAAATGCATTGCAGCTCTTCATCAGTGACTTATACTACGAGGACAAGAAAATTTTAAAAATTAAGAAAAAATAAAAGGCTGAATACTTTTCCATTAAAAATATGAAAGTACACGAGGAGGCCATTAAAAGAAAATATTACATTCCTTCCCTTACCCTATTAGCATCCTCTTCGGAATTACTTTGAGCATGGGTCTCCATGGCTCCTTCCCCTGCAACTAGCTATTGAATTGTACTAGTGCTATTGCCCCGAGGAAAAGAGCTCGAACCTCCTCGGAAGTATGGAAATTCTCACTGGACTTTAAGAAGTTTAGGAAGGCGAAACTCAAGCCACCCCTTGCGACTGGTTCCTTCTACTGTAGATCCAGAGTTTGGAAAGCATCGGGCTTGACGAAGGATTCCAAAATTTGATATCATCCTGTAAATGAGAGAAACCTCCATGATCATGAGGTGTGAGTTTATTAGACATTTATAGGGAATACAATGCTTAATTAATACAAGTCTTAATGCTAAATTAATTACTCAACTCCTACCCCCCCCCCCAAGCGAAGCGTCGGGTTGACCGAGACGCAGAGCTTGGACCGAAAAAATTCAAACAATGGCTTTGTTAGCCCCTTGGTGAATATATCCGCAAGCTGCAAGGAAGTAGGCACATGACTGACACGAAGCTTGCCAGAAGCCACCAGCTCCCGAACAAAATGATAGTCGATGTCGATGTGCTTCCTTAGATAAGGAAGGAGATAGTCTTGGATTTAGGTGTTCGTCGATCAAAGAGTTGCAACCAAGCTTTTTTTCCAATTTGAGGAGTTCAAGGAAGAAGTTGAATAGCTCCTTGTTATTCATCAACTTATCCTTAAAATCCTCGAGCAATAGAGATTAGGCCTTAAGATCTTCAGCCGCCTTTACCCTTAGTTCAAGGGCCAATTGAGAATTCTTGAGATCTTTTTGTTCAATATTCTCGTGCAGTCGGGCATGGTCAGAATTCAGCATCTGCAGGAGGGAGGGCTGAGAAGAAACCTGCTCCTTAATCCTCTGAGTCACCGAACCAAGGTGTTGGGTCACCTAAGGTATAATAGAGTAATCATAAAAATTAGTTTGAAAGATAAGGGCTTCAGTAGCTTGTTAAGAGGCAGATCTAGGAACAAAAACTAACCTGAGGATTTTTGGAAAAAGTCCTAAGGACATGCTCCATAAAAAGAGGAACGCTCAAGGTAGCTGAAAGAGTGTTTGAGGAGGGAGTCGGAAGATTAGTAATGTGAGTCTGAGGAGAGGAAGGTGAAACTTGGGAACTATTTTAGTTTGTCCCCTTTTCACGCTGATTCTTCCTTGAAGAAGGAATGTTTACACCTGGCCTTTGGACCCCTCCTTAGTGGCCCTGGTGGTGATATTTTTTTGGAGGATAGTGGATGCATGATTCAAGGGGTTAGAAGCATCCCCTTTCTTTGATTGCAAAGCTGAGCCAATATCCACTAAAAAGAGAAAGAAAATGAAATTAGAAACAAGAAGCAAGAAAAAGAAAAAGAAATGTACAAAAAATAACAAAACCTATTATTAACACCTTCGAAGACTTTCGAGGGTCTAAAATTACTAGGAGTGGTCATGAGAGATGTCTCTCGAGGCGGGTCCTCTGTGACTCTCTTTCGCTTCTTTCTTTTTCATGTTCACCTTCGAGAGGTGGATGTTGTGATTGGATGGTTTTTTATTTCGCAACTTCTAATACACAAACTCTTCATAAATTTCAAGCGACCAGATGAAATCGCCGATGGTTGTGTCTGGGTTGGAGAAATCACCATAATCAAAGGACGAGGCTAGAAGGCTTCTCCTATCATCCTCGAGATAGCTAGGGTAAGATTATTTTCTTTCTTTCGAGGACTCAACCTTTATCTTCGAGTTCCATTGAGGAACCTTATATCTTCTGCAGTCGAAAGTAAGTCCTTTTCTCCGATTCCTCCATTTAACCGAATGAGAGGGAACGATAAAAATCTTCTGCTTATTTTCTCTACCAATGAGAGTGATAATATTCTACACCGACTTACCACTATAGGACACACTATATAATGAACGAAGCAATTTATACTTCGGCTTGATCCCAAATTCTTGACATCTCATCATAAACATCATAATGACTACTAGAACGTTGGGATGAAGTTGCTGACCTGGAATTCTGTGAGAAGCTTAGAGAATAATGGAAGAAAGGGGAAACAAAGCCCTAATCGAAGTTGTTTAAAGTAGACGTCCGCTATTCCTTCGGGATGGTTATCAGGAGAGATTTTTTCCGCCCTTAAAGGTTGGAAATCAACATCAGGGGGGTATATTTTGGCCCAAGGGGGGTCAAAGATATGATCTTCGAGATAGATCTTTGTACTCTCGAAGCTGGAGGTTTATCGATAGATGTCCTTAATTCCCCCTCGAAAGACACTTCTTTTTCTTCTCTTCCCTCGAGAGGTATTGATTCCTCTCTTTCCTCCTCATGTGCAGGGGGATAAAACCCTATTTCCCCGGTAACAGGTGACCTCATCACGAATGGTTTACCCATACCCAACGGCCAAACATGGTGAATCCTTGGAGGGGCATATCTGTTATGGGTCAGCCAGCCAAATTATAATCGGTCCGTCCAAGGACATCATCCCCCATATCATAATCATCATATGTCCCATCAAAATTGCTAAACTCATAACCATAGTTCATCATTTCCGATGAGTTAACTTCTTCCCTTTCTGACCTAATATCACCGTATAACCCCCTCTCAGCAGACCCCTCACCAAAAATATACATTAACGGGAAAAAGTTAAGGAAGGGAAAGAGAAAAGGCAATGGGACCTACTGATTTCAAGAAAAGAAATGCTAGAGACGATAATAGGAGGGAGAAGTGAAAGAGCTCTGTAAATGGTTTCTTATGCAAAACACCTGCAAAAAATTATTAGAAGTTGAAAATAAAAGGAGTAGTTAAGTCTGAAACGGTGGCAAGATAATGATTATCTTGAAAAACTAAAAAAAATTGAGAAGATGTAAAAATCTTTTCATAAGTTTTCAGGATGAATTTTTCTTCACGTACAAATACGTCTGTTTGATAAACACGTGTGTCTCCTCATATTCTATCAAAGTTTAAGAGTGAGAAAATTGGATATCACCTCGAGACTCGAGATAATGTACAAAGAGCTTTACCCCGAATGCTGATAAGCTGGGCAGTACAAATCATCGTCTCGAGGATCTCTTAGCTATCATCTCGAGACCTCGTAACCTCATGCTCTCGAATAGATCTCTAGTTTTCTGGAGGTTTTTGATAGTGACCAAACCCAAATAATATAATGGGCTTATATTGGCCGGCCCAATTAGGAAGATGGAAGCAATTGGGTTTGAAACAGTCGGACTTAAGTACCGCATTTATTGGTAATTAAGTATTATAATTGTGGAAAAATACTACAAAGGAGGTACTCCCTCATTTCCAATTAAATCCGCATTTTTTATCTTATCAACTTATGCAAGACACGTTAAATTATAAATCCAACTAGCATATAAGCACCAATATTTTCATGTGAAATATTGTTAGATACTATATATATTGTATTTTTGGAATATCAATTTTTAATATATCATTAGCTTACATAACTAAATTTATTGGTGATCAAACATGATCTCAGAAAATTGACCAAAACATATGTAAACTTAGCTGGGATGGAGGGAGTAACACATATGCAATGGCATTGTGGCAGTGTTTCTTGATTATAGAAACAATGACCGTGCTCCTTTCAGCAGAATGGCTCAGCATTCACCAACTTTTTTTGGTCATGAATGATTTGTTCAATATATTAGGATTCTGTAACCTAGATGTGTCTATATTTACTGTTACAAACAGCTTCTTTACAAGAAACTAACAATTTCCTCTCAGAACATATTATTGGAGAAAACTGGTAAAACAAATAAAAGGAATACAAATTGATTATGAATGCCCTAGTGCTACAAGAACTTTGGTGGTTGAAGAAACAAAATTCGATTAGGACCCCAAAGACATTTAGAGTCATTTTCTTCATTTTGTTCGTGTAATCACCCTTTCCGCCAACTCTACAAGAGCTCGCCTTGATTTTAGAACATTTTCGTCGTCTGTATATGGAAGGGAATCAATAGCAGCAGTAGCAAGGCTAGCATGCTTCTCAGCTAACTCCTTTGTTCTCTCTATTCCCCGACTGTTTTTCAGGTACTCCAAAACCTACAGAGATTTAAACAATGGTCAGCAGACCAAGATGAGACCAAACCTGAAATTTTACTGCCAAAACAATCACTCGCTACCTATTTAAGGGGCCAACACAAATGCTATGATTTAATATATAAAAAAGCAGAAGCAATGCAGCTGTAGCTTTATTTAGAATCTGCCTTAACAGATGTTTATCACGAATACAGACATCTTGCGCACAAACATACGAGCACCCTTCTCCTACCAGGACTCTATTAAAATGGAAAGAGCATCTGATTCGGCATGACGGATAGAAGTTCTGGTACGGAAATACGTAACAGACTGTCCAAAATTTTAGGACACGTTCAAAACCATGAAGCTAATCACAAGTTTGTCTTGATCATCATCTTTCTAACAGGGATTTTGTAACCTTCTAGGATATCAAGAAGAATAAGAAAAGGAAAATCATGTAGAATGGGGAAGGAGATTGACTCTTGTCAGGTTATACAAGTAGAATAAATATTAGTCTTGATTGGTAGGCTATCAATGTCAGGAACTAGTTTAGTATGATACCTAATGTATGGGATCGTCTAATCAACTATAAGAGTCCATGTTTCTCTTCTCTCTATATATTTCTACAACTAAGGAATCTGTTTCTATAGTATTGTAAAGTATTCCAATAATCTGAGTTTAAAAAAAATAACAGAGACAGGAATCTGCTAGGCGTTTATCTAAAGTTTTGTTTAGTGTCTAGAAAAAATGCTAAATCCTATCACCCACTGTCACACCACACACAGAGACCAAACTGCACATGGGTCACTAGATCACTAAGTGTCCACTCCCAGAAAAGGCAACCTCGTGAACCCAATAAATACATGATTTATAGTTTTTTTTTAATGTCATTTAACAGGAACCTTTCATTATGTTCAGTAATTTATAACTGCATCATCTTTGTTTTTCCCAATGGAATGTGTAATGTACCTCAGAGTCTTCAGGAGTCGCACAAAAGATTGCTTAAATTTAAGATAATTACATCACACATAACACATCAAAAAACATTTGGATGGGAGAAGTTCAATTATGTTGTTGGGACTCTATTTTCATCCTTTAAACATGGAAGCACTGGATAATGATAACTTTGAAGGTTCATAACAGCTTCCCACCAGATTTTGGGGTGCAAGGGAGGTTATTCATTTTTTACCCTATGTATTCCCATAGATGCATAGGCTATACAACTAAGAAGCTCTAATAATCGATTATAGACTGCCCATCTCACTTTAGAGGCGTATATAATACGTTACATAACCAATCCAATCCTTTGAAAGCACGCTACTGCAGATAAAAGTCAATCAAAGGGCAGTGCAACTATTTAGGGGTCAATTGCATATGGCCAAAAATCCACTAAGTCAAAACTATTAGAGGAATAACAAGTTCAACCAAGCCACCTGAAGCACCAAAGCAATATGGCATCATAGAGCACTTACAACATCCACATTGGAAGGATTATCTAATCCCTTATCAACAACAGATCGCAGCTGCGGGAACTCCTCCATTGCAAACAGTATCGGAGCCGTAATAATTCCCTACAAAAAAATTCTTGCTGAATGTCATCACTGATACAAAAATCAGAAATGTCATCACTGATACAAAAAAACAAACTGGAGCTAAATAAAACAATAGCACAATGCAGACATAAACTATTATATAGAGTACGACGGTTTCTATTTCAAAAATATAAATGACTAACAAGAGAACTAAATTGCAACGTTGACCTTTCTGTTGAATATCTATAACATATACCATTCAGCTTTCATATTTTGCTCCTACTATAAGCCTAAATTAACCCAATTCTGAGAGATTTCAACGTAAATTTTCCTCTCTCCCAGAAAAGGAAACCTCGTGAACCTAAGCTCCAACGCTTGGGGAAGAGTAATTCGCACGGACACCTTTATTGCTCATTAAAATATTTTGCTCCATCATCAAGACACAAAAAATTGACATGGTATGTTTATCAGTAAAGCATGCACACAATACTGTTTTTTACAAGACCAATTGTGATAGAAATGAGTTACACAACAATTTGTGCTCTTCAACAAAGAAATACCCTTTGCCTTACAAATTATTACAAAACAAACTTACATCCCCATCATAGCATAATTTATGATTTTCATGTTTTGTTGAACTGATCGCACAATTTAGGTGGCACTATGCTTACTGGGTTCTCTTCACAGAGTGGTGCTTACAAAAGATATAATAATATAAAATTTTAATAAGAGACTAGTACAAGTAATCACAGGACCTCAATCAACCAAACAGATCATGCAGTAAATAATGTGTCTCAACTACAATCATCATAATGAAATTTTTTTAAAAGCTAATTTACTAGAAATATGAATCACTAAAATACATCGCATTGACAACTGTGCAGAAGCAATTAAACAATTCATAAAGTGCAGAGATATTACATGGCGGATGTCAGACAAAGAAC
>JAULKM010101133.1:0-10277 GCA_032355605.1 Rubia tinctorum | reverse complement strand
GAAAATGGTGTGTGGTCATCTTCTTTTGTTTGTCGGCGTTAAGGGAAATCACCTCTCTCTGGAGCTATGCCTCACTTACACCAACGTACTGCTAGTATTAATTAATTACCAGGCCGGCTCTTCTCTTTTGTTTTCGTTACGTACAAGTACTAGTACTGCAGTGGCGGAACTAGACCAAAATTTTAAGAGGTGCGGATGTTACCTAAATTTTAAAAGGGGCGAATAGAGAATAAATGTATATCTACCCCGTTAATTCGCTGGAGGTTGGGGGGCGGCCGCACCGGCTCACCCCCTTATTCCGCCACTGAGTACCAGTAGCATATATGGCTCCTCGTGAAAATCTTCTTTTCGCCATAAAACATTGTTACTAAACATTTATGATACTCCTCCGTTCCAACATAAGTTGCACGGAATCCTTTTCACGGTATTTAACAAATATGTTTGATCGTTAATATATTTAACTAAATATAATAATAAAGGTAAATTAAAAAATGGTATTTAGAAACTACGTATCACATACAATAATATTATTGCGGAAAATTTAGATTTTTATTTAGTACAAGTATGTGTTCTTTCAACTTGTCTACATTGGAGTTCAGTTTATAGAATTTAAGTTATTAAAATTTGTTTATTTCTCTTATTCATTAATTAAATCGTATGTTTAGTTCATATCAATTCAGTTTCATTGAAATGAGATTAGGCAAAAAGTATATGATATTTTACTATGGATCAAATTAAAGATAGATTAGTCTTAGGAAATGCATGAAGTTGTTTCTTAAGTTATACAATACTTACTTTTTTTAAACTTACACTTTGTGTTTTCAAATTTGAATATTATATATCTTGTACTTTCAAATTAAAATCACATATAAGATGTTTGAGTTAAAATATAAGACCGTTAAGATAAAAATGTACTCCATTCATCCCATTTCAATCTGCACACTTTGACTTTCATCAGTTGACTTGAAAAATGTTTGATCTTTAATATATTTCATTAAGGAAAATTAAAACTTGTGAAAATTTGATATTTTAAAAATATATGTTATGACGAATCTAACAAGGTATCACATACACCAATTCAATATTTAAATTGTAGCTTGAAATGGTATAGAGGGAGTACTAAGTTAAAAAATTATCATGATATGATAATTATCCGACATTATCATTTTAAATTTTAAAAAGGAACTAATATATAAGATTTTAATCATTCCACCAACTACCAATTGATTTTAAATTGAAAACACAAACAAAATTTTCAAATTTAACAAGCATTTCATACTTTATGAAAAACTGTGTTTCGCACAAGGGAGTCGTGAAAAATAGGCAGTGGAGACGGTATTGTATCATTCACGGTATCCAAACACCCCATTTGAAACAGTACAATTTTTTTGTGCAAAACTAGTGAAATTTCAACGATGACCAATAGTACTACTTCTGGAAAGTGATATATATCCAATAGTAGGTTTTCCCCTTACGAAGTAAAAGCCAGAACAAGTTCTTTGTGGAGTTGGGTAATTTCAGGCACGAAAACAACGGTTATTATTGGGGGCAAGCTGGCAACAGAAATGGTAGTGAAATGAGAAAAGAGCTTCTTCTTCTTGATGATAATATGATCAGAGGATAGTGGTTGATAAAATTACTAGGCAGAATAGCTATTAACGATTTCATTGCACGCCATCTTTCAGAAATCACCTCACCGTCTGTTTGTGGTTTTGATCTCGGAAGTCGGAACCTTTGTTCGGAAACAAAGAAGTTCGATTGATGGTTTCGATCAATCATTGCATGGCATTTGTTCGCGGTGACATTAGCCACGAGGGCTGATGAACTACCGTTGAATCGTTAGATCAACGGTGATTAATAATAAATGCCGTAACTATATTCATCGAAATCGATATCGGAACTAGAGTCAAATTAATGTTTCAATCTCGGAAGTTGATTCTCCCCTACAAGCAGACACACATGAGAACTCGCAAAGTCTGTTTGGGACTTTGGAACAATAAAACTAATTTTTTCGTGTCTTTGTAAGAGTGTTTTTAAATTTTGGGGTTCAAACAGAGAGCCTTCATTTATGAAACTGTTCAATCTAGAGATGTGACTTGACGGAGTACAATTTTCTTTCACGTTTTGCGGAGAGAGACCTCGAACTATACCTTAGGATCAGACGGCTATTGGGGGAAGATGGGGAGCTTCTTGGGTGTAAAAGTGTTCTCCGTTGTCGGGTAATAACCGTGGTGTTTTTATAACCCACAATTGGCTAGTTTTATAACAATATGATCAAGAGGAAAATGATACTTGTATTTTCAGGACTTAGGTGAAAGTATATAAATTCAAAATTTTAATATATAGGAATGTTCACTAGTGTAGACCAGCCTTTTAAAGGCGACGTTAGAAGGCGGTTCTGCCAAAAAAGCAGAAAACTGTCTTCCTGAAGATGCTCGAACTCGGAACCTATCATGCGAGGCTCGGCTTCAAGTTTGAAGGCGGCAAAACTGCCAGCTAAGGCGGTTAATTAATATAGACCTTTAATTGAACAGTACAAAGATGGTTATTTATATAACCGCCTTTAATCCTTCATATTTAAAACCGGTTATGTCAAACCGCCTTTGATTATATGCATTTTCGAGTTTGGAACTCAGGACTGACGCTGCTTCCAGTTTCATAATACACACATCAGCTCTGGTGTGAGAGGCCGACTAAGGTATCTTTACGGGAAGAATCTTTGGAAGACAGTTTTGAACTCGAAAAAAGTTTAGGGCATATCTTTTGAGTTTGGAATTGTGTCCTTGATATGGGTTGATTTTCAAAAGCATGTTTCTTACTAGAAAATGAGATATGTAAAAGTTCTCAACGCGGCCATATTTTATTATTCACCAAAAAAATTGGGTTGTTTTCTTCCATTTCTCTATAGTTGATGTAAAAGTAAATCCTTTCATTGGAATACATCAATTGTCATTGGAGAAGGTATATTTTATAAACGTCCATTACTTGCAAAGAAAAAATTAGGGTTGCTTTTGTTTAGATTACATATATATTATAAATAAATAAATAAATATATATATATTATAAATAAATATATATATATATTATACATATATATTATACATATACATATATATATATATATTATACATATACATATATATATATATTATACATATACATATATATATATATATTATACATATACATATATATATATATGTATATATTTGATTTACGTTTTCGTTCATGTTAGGGTAATGGAATTTTGTTTGTGCATTAATTGCATGTACATGGATTGCATTGTAATTAACTTGTAGGATAGTGGAATGTATCGAAATGACATCTATAATTGGTGAGATGCGCGCACGATGACCGTGCAAGGATTGTAAAAATGATGTGTATTTAGAGAGGAAGAAGTTGTGTTAACATCCGGTAATGAGTGGGTTTCAAATTAGATATACTTGTTGGGTATGGCATGGTGAAGATTGTTGAATATCTTGTAGTGTTAAATTGGATAAGATGTATTTGGAGGATGAATTAGACAGAAATGCGGAATTTGATGAAATGGTGGATGATGTTGCTAGAGAGTTCGAAGTTGAACCCGAGATCCTTCATGTTTTACATGATGGTGAGAAGACGCCGCTGTATAAGGTACAAAACTCTCTATTTTGAATGCCACTTTGAGAATAATGAATTTGAAGGCCGAATTTGGATGGACCAATAAGTCGATGACTGAAACTCTGGAATTGTTAAGGTATTTTCTTTCGGAAGGTAATCTTATACCCGACAGGTTGTAAGCCGTGAAAAGAATTCTATGTCCGATGTGATTGGAACTACAAAAAATATATGCTTGCCTGAATGATTGCATGTTATACCAGGGGAAGAATGATGAAAATTGGGAAACATGTCATTATGTGGTGAGTCTCTCTTAAGTTAAAGAGGGGTGCGATTGCGTTGAGTGTGGAAGAATTGTCAAAATTGAGGAAAAAGACACTGTCTAAAATGATGTGATATCTCCCTATCATTCCCCAGTTGAAGAAGTTTGCATGTAAAAAAGATGCAAAGTTATTGTGTTGGCATGCCGAGAGGGTTTGACCTGTGGATGACATCACATGACATATATCGGATGGTGACATAGATTTGTACCTTGTTGACAATGAAACATAAGTATGTGTTGTTATATACTATGATTTTAGGACCAAGGCAGCTGAGCAACGACGTAGATATGTGCCTTGCTCCTCTTGTGGACAATTTTTTGATTCTATTTAATGTCAGTGTTCGAACTTATGACCATAGTATGGAAGAAATCTTCACATTGAAATATTTGTTGTTTTTCACCATCAATGTTTTCCCTTCATATGAGAATTTGTCAAGCTACTCGGTGAAAGTTCACTTTGCTTGTCTTGTGTGTGAGAATGAGACATCTTTTTGTCAATTGAAACACGGTTGTAAAATTATTTATTAAGGACTTGGAGGTTTCTCCTAGAGGAGCATCCACGGAAATCAGCTAAGAAATGGTTCAATTAATGGGGAAGTGGAATTAAGGGACCCACCCATACCACATACAGGTGTCCAGGTTTTGAAACAGTTAAGAATTCTCCCGATGACTTTGGGAAGAAGAAGTGAAAAGCTTCCGTTAAAAGGAGTTTGAAGAAATGCTCTATCTTTTTCAACCTACCATAGTGAATCATTTGGACGTTAGACATTGTCTTGACGTCATGCATATTGAGAGAAACATCTGTGATTATTTGGTTAGGACATTGTTGAATACCCCTGGGAAAATAAAAGGATGGGTTGAAAGATAGTATGGACTTGGTTGAGATGTAGCGCCAGTGACTATCGATGACGAGTGTTAATTACCCCCTGCTTTCTATTCTATTAGTAAATCAGAAGAAAAAAACATCATTTTTGAGACCCTAATCAGTGTGAAGGTCCCCAGGGATTATTCATCAACCATTAGCTTATGTGTGTCAGTGGCGGAGTTAAAGTTAACCCTGTTACATTCCCATGATTGCCACAACCTAATGCGGGAATTGAATGCCATTGTAATTCGGTCGTCACTGTTATCCCATGTAAGATTGTGCGTTTTGAAGCTTTGTTTGTTTTTCAAGTCAATATGTTGCAAAAACATTAGTATTGTGAAACTTTATAGGTTGCAAGCAATGCCAGATGGAAATATATTTACCCCTCTCTACATTCTTTGACATTATGGTCCATTTGACAGTCCATTTAGTGCGGGAGATAAAACTTCACGGTCTTGTTTTCTTAAGGTGGATGTACATATTCGAGAGGTACATATAAATTTTCTAGCATTTTGTGAAAAATCAATATAGGCTCGATACAAGTATTATGCAGCTCTACGTTGCTGAGGAGGTAATTCAGTTTTGTACTGATTAATTGATGGAGGTCGATTCTGTAGAGGTTCCGAGTTCTAGACATGAAGAGAGGTTATATTGATAAGGGGTTAGACAAGGCAAGCTTTGCAGCCCTAGTGCGGATGATTTATTTACTGGGCATCTTTATGTTCTTCACAATCATGAAGATGTCGTCTCATATATCCAAATTCGTATGAATGACATAAGAGTGAGGCACCCCCAATTTCATTGAAGCTCAGTTACTAGAATTACACACTAGCACATTTTCATCATGGCTACGAGATCATGTGATTGTCGGTGATTATCCTAAAAAAGTAAAACGGTTGACGCGTAGACCATTAGGATCTGTACTTTCTTATGGAGGGTAGGACATCAATGGTTTTACTTTTGCCACAAAATCAGTGAATGATAAGGGTTTCTCTCAAAATAGTCAAGTGTCTCTTATTTTTGAAGCTTTGCCTGTTAGTTCTGAAGTTGACAACAATCCAATGTATGGCCAACAATATTACTTTTAAACTATTTGTGACATTTGGGAAATCAACTATGTAACTATGTGTGTGACATTTTTTAAATGTCAGTGGGTGGATATTAACAATGGGCAGCAACTCGAGGATTTGGAACCACCCTCTTAGACAGGAGTAGGGTGGGGAAGGGATGATCCTTTCATATTGGCCTCACAAGTGCATCGGGTTTTTTTGTTAGAGATCCCGTCAATCCTTGTTGAGAGATTGTGGGGGAAGGGAAAAGAGCTTTTGTGGAGGATTATGAAATGGAAGAAATTGTAGGTTTTGGTCAACATGCTCTAGTGGGGGCTTTGGATGAATTAAATTTGCTAGAGGAGGACAATTGGAGTTTGCATTCCTTTGTGGGCTGAAACAACCACAATGAAGGTGTTTGGGTGGATGTTTGAGGTAAGATCACCGGTAAAAGAAGGAGAGGCAATAAAGTACTGAAGAAAAGGAAGCAAAAGAAGTAGGGATTTTAGAGGATATGGTAATAGGTTGGAAATATTGAAATAACCATAAGCTGGGAGCGACTTCCGAATTCAGAAGTTGTTCAGGAGATATGGTATCAACTTTTTTAGTGTTATCCCATCTATTTTCTGTGTACTAATCTAATTTGAACCATAGCGTAAACCGGACATGCATATTATCATATGAACCCCCTAACACAATTTATCATAACAATTCATCGTATATTCAAATTAAAATAAACGTAGCCATACATTCATAGATTAAAATAGAAAAAATTCCAATTCTTATAAGAAAAGGTAGCCTAGACTTCAAACTAATTTAAATCATTTTCAAGATCACCCGTTGAAGTGGAGCGATAGAGACACGGTCGGGACGTCAACGCGAGGTATCGCTCGTAGGCTCGTTGTCTTTTCTCTAACTTCCAAATCTTGTCCTTCATGGCCGCTAGCTCTTTCTACACCCAACGGTAGCAATCCTTGAACCCCTTAAATTATGCTTTCTCCAAATCTACAAATATTAACACGAATGAAGTCAAGAAAAAATAATCTGCAAATTTAATATGCGTCAACTAATGTAATTTCACTAACCTTCATCAGTTCTTGGCCTCTTGCTTTATTCCAAGTCCACAACAGCTAGTGTCTTATAGCACCATTTATGCTCGAACAAGCCCCACATCTTATTTTGGAAGTAACTCTTGTTAAAGTACTCCGGGGGATTCTCCCTCCCCCCCTCCCCAGCCAGTGTCATCCCATCCACTTTCTTCAATATACCGGTAATCAAATTTTCGTACAGAAGGCTCTTTACTACCTTTCTCAAAGTGGAAACCCACAATATGTGCCTAAATATCACCGCACCTGGGTTGATCTTCCTACTCTCGATTACATGGTAGAATAACATAAGGGTGGTATAGGTAGGCTCGGTGATATATCCGGCAGTGGGAACTAAGCTCATATAAATAATTTCATAGACAATACATTGGTCTATGGTCAAATGAGTGAGACAAAATGTCTCAGGCTTTCCCAAATCCATGGGATTACATTGAAAATACCGAACAATACATTCTATAGGGTTAACGAAGGGGTAATGAACATCTTGTAGAGGCAATTGCTCCCTAATGTATATATCATCCAATATACCCTCTAAATCATCCGAATAAACATGTTCTAGGTTCCTATAGGGGCATTCTAACAATTCATTCAAGGTCCACGAGAAGATTGTGATGTCTAACCCCGAACACTAGTCGAGTAAACCCCATTAGCAATCTCATGTAAGTTACTATAGAACTAACAAACCTCATCAAAATAGGATGATTCATTAAACGACAACAATCCATCTACATGTTGGTCCTAAAATTTAGATTAGGGGTCGGAAAATCCAATGGCAAGATACTCATTAAAATTCACAATATAACAATCGAGTAATGTTGGGGATTCTCACAATACATTCTAACGTATTTGGGAAAAGAAAGAAACAAATCTAACTTGAGTGAATGACGGATTGTGCCTGGTGCCATGAGATCGTGGTACACTCTTCGCTCTTCCCCTTTCCACCTTTTCCCCAGGTTTTCTTCAAATGAATGAAATGGACACGATCGGCGTAGTGAGCTTGCAAGTGATTTTAGGGTTTGGGCAGTTTGGGGCTGACTGAAATGAATAGCCGTTCCACCTTATTTTTATACTCCAACTCAGTTCCGAGTTCAGAACTAAGTCGGTCCATTATAATTAAAGAGCCAACTTTATGTTTCTAAACTAGTAAGCTTTCATTCGGCTCTTCTGTTGATGATCTGATTAGGTTTTGAATGAGGAACCTAATTAAGCTCCCAAACAAAGGAAGCAATTTTTTTCCAGAGACGGGCTGGAGTAGGGAGCCGAGTTCAGAGCCTAACCTTCCGAACTCGGAAGTGTTGTCGGGCTGATCATGCCTATGGTGTTGACATCTTACAAACTCGAAAACACTTATGGCCATTTTTTTAAAAGGTCCGAGTCCTTTCCAAATTTGAAAATTGCTCGGCACCTTTGGAAATTTCTTCCAAACTCATATCAGGACAAGGTTGTGCGCTAAACCATTTCATATATTCATTTCAGAAAATAGTTATGGCTTCATGAATTTCATATTAATGTAGACTTAAAATGTTGAAGAAACAATTTTTATAACAAATTTACCAAGAAAGTTTACTTTTAATGTGACCAAATGTTTGATAAATCTAAAACTCAAAATGTTTTATAAATTCAACAATCCAAAAGTTTGCTTAGTTCAACTCAAATGTTGATAGCCAAGTCTTCTTCAAACATGTGGTCGATCTCTGAGTCTGCACCGTCTGGTTTTCTCCCCCCATCTTTCTGGGCGCTTCAGCCTCATCTTGATCATCTAAAAAAACAAGCTCGAAATTGGGCGATTCCTCATTGTCGCTCAGCTGAAGGTACAATCCTTGGACCTTAATGAAGCGAGCATGCAGGGGCTTTCATGATTGTTAGCATCTCGTGAGTTGATGTTACGCCGGCTTGAATTCAGCTGAAGTACCTAATTATGGTACTCTTCCAACCACTTTGGGAACCTATAAATCACAATATGATGGTGTAATCAAAATTTAGTACATTCTAACATAGTAAAATAACTAGAGCATTATATTAGTAGTTAAATTACACATGGGAACTAGGTGCCTCAGCTCTATCCATAGCGCCTCTCGGGACCTCTTCGCGCTCTTTGCTGCATGTCCGAGGATGGGTCGGTATTCCCACTTTTTGTCAAAACTGCACCTCATTTTTTTATGCTGGAACCAACTCTGATCGTAACATTTGAGTCGGAGGTCTATCCAAAGGCTGAACTGCGACTTTCTTGATCAATGATATGATCAACCCACCATACGTACGGGAGAACCTTTTTATTTGTCCATGCATCCTTGAGCATGCTACATATGATGATGTAGCCTGGGTTTATATTCAACCCCTCCATCACATAGTAGAAGAGCATTAAATTTTCAATAGTTGGCTCATAAGCGTGTCCACCCGTGGGCAACACATTTAGGCAAATTCATTCATAAATGAGCCTCTGCTCTATAGTCAACAAGCCAACATCATAAAGCCCTTGTTTCTCCAGAGTTTCTCCTTCCCTATTGAAGTATTTCCTAGGTATTTCTATGGGACATAATGGGGTGGCTTCAATCAAGCCCAACCAATTTTGTTGGTGACAAATTTTAGGGAACCATAAGGATCGTTGGGTCTCAATTTATCCGTATCGGTATAGGGCCAACCCAGGGCTTTGTTGATGATGTATTCGTTACGGCTATCGTTTTACCACTCACCATTTTTATATCATGGTTATTAAAAATGTGCCTTAAACTAGCATAAAATTTAATGACCTCATCTACATGAACACTCTCATCTAGGCATAGCAATTTATTGAGATAATATTCTTTAAACCTAGAAAGAAAGTACTTAGGCACAACTCCTCGACATCTCCAACACAAATAACCTTTGGATTTTAACATTTTCTATGGGTGAAATCAACGTACCTCTGTTCTGCTTTGTTATTGAAAAACCTCTCCAACGAACGATCCTCGGTTAATGAACGATGGCTAAAGTCACTCACTGTGGATTTTTTACCTATATTCCCCCCCCCCATCGTATTTAGATTGTGGTTTTTGGCAATGGAAATGATAGTTTTCGAGTAGGGTTTGGAATTCGGATTTGGAGTTTCTATTCACGTTCGAATTACTCTTTGATGTGAAGTGGAGAATTTTTTGTATACACACATTAGGTTTCAAACTTTCAACTTGTTCGTAAGGCTTAGACTTATGAGCCAACTCATTTCCAAGTTCAGAAGAGCCTCCAAAAAGGGTTCCAAGGGAAAACAAGAGAGAAATAAAGGGTGGTTTTCAAAGGGTAATTATTACCCTTTGAAAGAGGCGTGAATTACACCCCCCCCCCCCCCTCCATTTCTTCTCCAA
>JAULKM010101132.1:0-10277 GCA_032355605.1 Rubia tinctorum | reverse complement strand
TGGTATTTTCTTATTTATTGAAAAGATACAAGTCACTATTCAGCAAATGATGTGATCAATCATTCAAGCAATCTCAAGGGGTGCAACTCCAGGATATATGACTCTTCATCGTCAATCATTGTGTCTATTGTGAAGGTCATTTAGCTCTATAAATAGATGTCAGAAGGGTGGAGTTTTGCAGTAGGAAAAAACCACTCATTCACAAGAAACCATTCTGCTCTTCTTCTTTTTGTTTTCAGTGTTGAAATAGTTAGTGCAAACTATTGTCAACAAAGTTTCATTTTATCCTAAAGGATATTTGCTCTGTATCATATGCACACAAAAGGAAACAAATAAAGTCTTAAGGAAAGTGTAATACACGACTTGAAGGTTGCCTTTTATATTTATACATTTCATTCTACTCTCCTGCATTTTCCTTCTACTTGTCTTTGTCTTAGACCATAAATTATCAATTTTATGATGGGTCAAAATGAGTTGAGTAAAAATAGGTGGCGTTGAAACCCGTTTAACTTGCGGCTCAAAAATCAATCAAGTCACGGGTCAAAATGGGTGAACTTACAGGTTTCAACTCATTTATAAACCTACCACCCCATATGGTCAAAAGTCGTGGGTTTCAACCCATATGAATCTATATATCTACCCATGTGGGTAAACTCACATGTTTCAACTAATATATTGGTTCATATGAGTTTATATACTGATCCATATGGGTAAACATGCGGTCAATGCACAAACTCAACCCGTGCAACCCATATTTTTCAACTACCCATTTGATTCATATTTATCCATTTAATTCATTGCTCATTTTAATCGTATTCACACATATTAGGAAATAAATAATCCGCTTAACCCGTGTGTTGCGAGTCTATTTTGTCATCCATACCTCTAAGTGTTGTCCTATGCACGGGAGAGTTTGATGAAAGTTCTGGTTCAAAATGTTACAAGCTCGTGTTGTACTTATTTAATTTCATTAATGCTGCCACCTTAATTTTTCACGTCAATTTATGATAAATTGAATGAATCGAAAAAATTAAATTTTGTAGAAAAAAATAAAGTGAAGGGAACTTGTTTAGCTGACGATAATACATGAACTCCAATATTTTTCAAGTTCAAGGGTACCTGCGGTGCGGTGCGGTGCGGTGGAAAGTTAGGCAGACCCAATTATAATTAGAACATCCCATTACAGTTTCTAAAGAAAACCCCATCATTACTTTACATTCTATATAAGTATATTGACTCACTTTAGATACTGTTGCATAAATGAAAATACTCACTCCTATCCTCTAAAATTGATCACCTTTCCTTTCCTTTCATCAATTTAATTTAATTTAATTTCTACTCTTCCAAAACAAATTCCTCTATTTATTTTACTTTTTATAGAATAAAAAGTGACAATGTTTGGTAGTATTTTATTTTAGAGTTCGTCTGAAAGATGGACTTTCAATAAGTTGTGAAAATATCAACTTTTAAACTGTAAATTTAAAGGATTCAAGATAAAATTTTCAGATTGCATTAATCAGGTTATAAACTTATAACTACTGTACGTTACATAGTAAATTTTTAAGAGCGGGTCTCCTGCAGGCGACCTGTCCATAAGTTTATGGACAATCCACGTATTTTTTACCTTATACACTGCATTTGTTAAATTACATACTCCCTCCGTCTCATATCAAATTACAGCTCAATCATTGCACACCGTTCGAGAAACATGTTTGGTCGTTAATATGTTTAACTACGTATAAGAATGACAAATAAAAAGTTGCAATCTAAAAACTACTTGTTACGACATATTTAACAATATCACATAAGATAATATTATTTCTCATATATTTATTTAAATATGTGGTCAAATTTTGATAGAGAATAGTGTCATAAAGTAGGTGGGTAATTTGGGCTGGGACAGGAGGAGTACTAAATTTTGAAATTTAAAATATTTTTTATATTATATATTTTTATATTTTTCACATAGAAATACACATTATTATTTGTTTTAACTTTTAAAATACAATATTTAAATTTTATAAAAAAAATTACTCCCTCAATTTCTCTATAACTGGCGTCATAGGTTTAAGTGCTTGGATTTAGGAGAAGAAAATGAGTGGATGAAATTGAATGTATAATGTAAAGAGTGTAATGAGTGGATGAAATTGAATGTAGAATGTAAAGAGTATAATGAGTGGATGAAACGGAATGAATCTTACCAAAAATGTAAAATGTACCAATATAAAATAAACAACTCAAAAAGGAAAGTGTGTCAATAATAGAGAAACAGAGGGAGTACAACATTTAAGATAAAAAATACAGTAGACTGCCCATTAAATTATAAACATACCGCATTTCTTGAAACTTTCTCAATTTTAAATATAGCAACTAAAACATTTTGCATTTTCACAATTCTACTCCAGTCATGTCTTTTCATATGCTAATGAAGAGGTGATTTTTTTCCAAAATTTTACCCTCATTGCAATATAAGTAGATGGGACCGACGATTACTAATTACAATTTTAAAAAATGTATTTCTCATCAAATCATTTGGGATAAGCAAATGACAACGCCTAATTATGGGCTGTCAGTCCCAAATGACCTCCCGATGAGCATACATTTAAAGCTGTGGTAGCTTAATTAATTAGTGGGGTAATTAATTAGGGCCATCATTTGCACTAAACCGTTGATTTAGGACTAGACTGCTACCCACTAAACGTCGTTGCGTGAGGTCATGCGCAATTCGTTTGATTCGATGGTTAGTCCGTTGCCCGTGGCTAATGCCCAACGGCGGCGACTCCCGTTCCAATATATTCTCCTCAATTCGGTTTTCAATCTGCACAATTATCTAATCACCTTGTATCGAATACCGGAATGATAAGATCAAGAAAAGTTTGACCCTTAAGTTTAAATAGATAGAAGTGTTCAAATAATTATATCTTTTGATTGAAAGTATCTCTTGCAATATCCAACGTCTCGTTTCGATGAATTATGGTGGAAAGATAATTTTATCCTTAACTTAAAAAAATATAAATAAAAAATGAAAGTGTAGATAGCTTGTTGTGAATTGTCCCCTTATAAGACCATTTGAAAGCAGCCTTTGGTACTTAATTAAGTTTTGGAACTCTCCATTGCAACTATGATAGAAAGTCGTTTGCTTGTTGCCAAAACCATCGCCTTTCTTTTGAATCAAAGTAGGTCGCGATTGTAGTATTTTAGTAGGTCGGGGGAAGTTATCGCTTCGTAGACAACTCCGCTTCCTCGTCTTGCTTATGGCAGAGCTTCTACTTCTACTTTGCTTGCTTTTCTTGCACTTGCTTGCTTGAAAAGTTTAGAGTCATTTTCGCTAGGTCCAAAAGATTTTATCCAACAAAAATCCCATCCTGCATATTGAGCGCAGCTGATATGCGTCTTCGATTGGCCGTTTTCACCCCATTTCTTTCTCATTCAAAATCATTCTTCTTCCCCATTTTCGCCTTCCTCCGTCGGTAGGGGAAGAGGTCGGTGGTCTTCCTCAGCGGTGGTAGGGGCAGAAAGCTCATGGGTGGGTTCGAGGGTTGTTGGGGGTGGTTGTACGGTGTGCTAGGGATCGAGGGTGGTGGGTGGGGACTTGGGAGTGGTTAATCGGGGGGACGAAGCGAGGATCGGGTGGTTGTGTATTCGTGAGGATAGTGAATCGGGGATGCTGAATCGGCGATGGTGGTGTGGCGAGTTTTCTAACAGTAGCAACGACAGCGGCGAGTTTTGAAAAAGAGTGAAATCGAGCTCGATGTTGGTGTAGCAAAGTTTCAGGCTACGGCAGCAGAGCACGGTAGCAGCGGAGAGCACGACGGCGCTAGCGACGGGTTTTGAAGAAGAAATAAATGAAGCAGCCAAGTAACAACAACTTTGTCCTACAAGGTATTTTTGTCATTTTAGTTTTTGGTTATGCATGAATTCATTTGGTCAATCCGGAATTGGAAAGTTTGGATATATAGGCACAATTCGACCAACGGTTAGGGTTAGATTGACACATTTAGTAATTATTTAGGGTTAGATTGGCACTTTCTGATATTCTGGGGTTATATTGGCGCTTTCTGAGATTCCGGGGTTATATTGGCACTTTCAACCAAAAGTTAGGGTTATAAATGTATTTTACCCATTTATATTTTAGTACTGCCTCATTTTTACAACTCCATATGTCCCACCTGAAATTGGACTCTTGTTTTTTAAAACTATTCTCTATCAAAGTTTGATCTTATATTTGAAATAAATGTATGAACAACAATAAAATCGTATTTGATATTGTTCAATTCGTCGTTACAAGTAGTTTCTAACTATCGACTTTTTATTTGCCTTCATTATATGTATGTAAACATATTGACGGTCAAACATATTTCTTGAATAGTGTGCTGATGATTGCAATGCAATTTCAGTTGGGACATAGGAGTATATTTGACAACATAGCTTTAAATTTGTGGATTTTTTTTACAAGTTGAAATTTGTGGAGAAAATTGTGTTTGGAGATTAAAAGATTTAATGAAATGATTCACTATTTGCCATGAATGGAAATGTGCAAATCTTAGCAAAACATACAAAAATAGAAAGTGTAACAAATTTAAGAAAACAAAGGGAGCGTGTAACCAATAATACTATTATTATATTGTAAAAAAATTAAAAGTTTAATATACTTCTGGTGTTCCTTTATATATGACGTGTTTTTTTTAATTTGAGAAAATGATTTTGGTGGCCTTTTAACTATCATGATCGTCCACGCCCGACTCTTCATTTTTATGAACATTTTTGCCCCCTCAACTTACATAACAACTTAATTGTGGTCATTCCGCCAGATTTGTCTGCTAAGTCTAGTCAAAACATCAGTTTTAAGGGGTAAAATAGTCATTTTCTTTTTTCTTTTATAAGTTTTTCTTTCTAATTTCCATCCCCCCCCCTTCCTCTTCCCCTTCCTCTTCCTCGACCACCACCTTCCCCTTCCCCCTTTCCGCCACCCACAATTCCACCGCCACCTGAAACTCGCCAACCCTAAACCCACCGTCGCCTGAAAGCTCCGCGAGTCAACCCAACTCAGCATGACACTACTAGTTCACTGGAGATCCAAGGCGAATTCGCCTGAAGCCTTAAATTCACATGGCCTAATTCGTGGAAGGGGAGATGAGTGAAGGCGAGAACAGTGGCATCGCTGAAGGGTTAGGACAGGGATAATGAAGGCGAGAATGGTGGCGGTGTCGAGGAAGGGGGAGGGAAGAGGAAGAGAAAGGGGGGAAATGAATACGAAAAAAGAAAGAAGAAATAGGAAATAAGAAAAAGAAAGCAAAAAATATGAGAAATGACTATTTTACCTCTCAAATTTGATATTTTGACCGGAGTTAAAGATTTGGCCTGACGAAAGTGCCACGATTAAGCTATTTTGTAAGTTGATGGGCCAAAATTGTTTTAAAAACACCAGGGGTCAAATGTGGAAGATGGTGATAATTAAGGGGTCACCGAAGTCATTTGCTCTACAAAATATGTCAAAGCTCATGGGTATGGGGGAGTATACAAGAGAGAGTGTGATGAGGGTTCCACACTAACAAATTACAAAGCAATAAAAATTGCAAATCACCTCTACATAACATCAATTTTTCATGATAATATTCGTGAATCGTTATATTCTAAGGTATGAGTCTAATTGGCCCAAAAACCTATTCCGGCCCATAAACTGAAGGTCATGGCAAAAGAACAAAGGACCATCGGACGGGAGGCGTGATATGATGGGACCAATCACACCATCCACAAACCCTTATACTAAGTATAGTATTAAAAAAGTGTGTTCACACTTTTCAAAAATTACATTACACAAACTGTAGAATGTACTCCATTTTAACAAGATCATCGGAGCAAGTACGGTACTAAGCCTGCCTGCCTGATCCAAGACCTATGATGTTTTACAGGACTAAGATTATTTAGACTTAGCCCACATTTACACAAAGTTTGGACTCAATATTATACATGTTTAAAATTTAATTTTTCCCAAATAAAGAGAAAATATTATAGGTTAAGGTGCCCGTAAAATTAAAATGATTGATTTTTTTGAGTGAATCTCCTAACAGGCGCCATGTCCATAAACTTATGGAGAGTTCACCATTTTTTTTTTACTTATAAACTGTATTTGTTAATTACATGCTAAATTTTAAAATATTCTTTTATATCATATATTTTCACATTCAAATTCACATTATTACTTATTTTAAATTTTAAAATATAATCTTTAATTTTATAAAAATATTCCAACATTTAAAATAAAAAATACAATGAATTATCTACCAATTGACTTTCTCATTTATTTTTCCTTTCAGAATATGCAAGTATGGAAGCATACTACACTCAAACATCCATTTGATCAGTGGGAGGAAAAGTGTGGGCAGACATCTTCGGTGGAGTGGATTCAGGCGTCTGGATTCCCGGATTGGCGGGATTGTCTTCTCCTTCTATTTTGGTATTGCTTCATCAATTTGTTTTAAATCGTCATATACTGTAGTACTCCCTTCTATTTTTTAAATTTACTTTTGAAAACATTATCACAATTCATTTATAATAAAAATAAATTTCCCTTTTTCATTTATTAATCTACATGATATTATTATTTAATTATCTTCATACATTTTAACTATCTTCAAAAAATATTTTAAATAATTAAATTTTAATGTTAGGAGAACGGAGGAAGTACTCATTCTGTTCTTCTAGATATAACATTATAGAGTTAAGTGTTTGGATTTATTTAAATGAAATGATTGGATGAAATTGAATTTAAAAAATAAAAAAAGCAGAATGAATTAATATAATTGAAAGAATTTTGTCTCACTAACAATTAGACAATTGTTAGTGAGAACTAACATTGTCTCACTAACTTTTGACACTTGATTTTAGGAAGGTAGAATGAGTGGTTGAAAATTCATTGAAAGAGTAAAAATAAGTTGAGTGGATGAAAACAAGCTAGAATTTGCCAAAAGGGAAAATGAGCCGGTATTAAAAAATCATCTCAAAAAGAAAAGTTATCCAATATTAAAAAAAACTGGAGTGAGTAATAATGTAAGAGAAACAAACAAACAAAGAAAATGTTTCATAAATAGAGGAATGAATAGAGTACTACAATCTCCGTTTCGTTGGATGTGACATTATAGCATCAGGTGTTTGAATTTAAGTGAATGAAATAAATGGATGAAATTGAATTTAGAAAAGAAAAAATAGAATGAGTGAAGAAAATTGAATAAATCTTGTCATATGAAATTGAATTTAGAAAAGAAAAAATAGAATGAGCGAAGAAAATTGAATGAATCTTGTCATACTCCAATTTGTTTCTATCCTCTGATATAATATTTTAAGGTTTCTGTCCTCTGATTTAAGACCAAATTGTTTTACTCCCACAATTATATTTTTTCAATTGAAACTGTCGAAGTTTGACCAAATAAATATATGAATAATGATATTATTGCATGAGATATTATTAGATTTGTCGTAACATTTAGTCAAAATATTAACTTTTTACGTCCTGTTATTATACATAATTCATATATTTACAATCAAAAATATTTATTTTATTAGAGACTGTAAAAAATATTATGTGCAAGTTTGGATTGGACGAAAGAAGTACATGAAAAATACGATTACCAATGAATTAAATTTAAAAGAAGGGTCTTTACTCGTGAATTGAGGCTAGTTTAGTGGTAATTCACACTCTCTACAACTAGAAGTTCATAGTTCAAATCACTCCCCTATCAAGAATTGCGAATATTAGAGCAATTTTTTAATGGAGATTACCCAGCGTTATGGGTCGGTGTTGTTGTCCCTGCTATGGTTTCCCAATTTGCAGGTGGTCGATGAATATGAGATCGCCGTGGTTCCGTTTCGGTGGCGACGGTCGTTGGTGGTGCAGCGTTTGGGTGTTCTCATGAGAGCGCCCCTATCTAATCAAACGGATGTAGTTTTAGGCTCCAATAAATGAAGGTGAGATCGTAGTGGTTCCGGCTTCAGTGGTTGCAGTCGTTGGTGGTGTAGTGTTTGCATGTGTCTCATGAAGGCATTGGTGGCGTAGTGTTTGCATGTTCTCATGAAGGCATGTCCATATCTATTCAAATGGATGGAGTTTCAGCCTCAAGTGAAATTCAATAAGTTCAATGGCGGTATCTCCCATTTAGCTCTTAGAATATGATGTTTATGTGTAATTTGGTTGTTTGCATATAATCTTTTTTAAAAAAAGTCGTTGCTCATGTACGAAGCATTTGCAATTAAGTACTCCCTCCGTCCAGGTTAAATTGCACGAAATTTTTTTCACGGATATTAAAAAACATGTTTGACTGTTAATATGTTTAACTACACATAATAACGTCAAATAAAAAGTTGATATTTAGAAACTACTTACTACGACTAATATAACAATATCATATATGATAATATTATTGTTATACATTTTATTCAAATATGCGGCAAAAGTTTGATAGTGAATAATTTCAAATAGTAAAGTAAACAGTTTAACCTATGATAGAGGGAGTAGTACATTACCTAGAACAGTTAAGAGATTAACTATAACTAATTTTGCGAAAGTTTGTATCACAAGATTCATTTTGAACAAATGGTTCATCTCTAATTCAGTATCTTATTTAATTAAAATTTAAGAGCCAATTTTTAAAAGTAACAAATAAAAATGAAAAAAAGAGAAACAAGTGATATAAAAAGTATATTTTAATAAAATCATCGAGTTTAATGGAGAGAAAAAATCAAGTGATATAAAAATAAAATTTAGAGCATCTACAATCAATACTCACACTTTTTAATTTTTAAATAATATAATCATTCTCTCTCTCTTCAACTACGCTCACCAAAACTCCTATCTCCAATTTAATTCCCCAATAAGAACTCAATTCCACATCATCATTAATATCCCCCACATAATTTTTTTCTATCACATATTTTCATAATTCTACAATCTAATATTTACTACAACATATATATTTTGAATACGATACGTATATATTTAAATATATTTTTTATGTATCCGTAAAAATTCGATGAATTTGAGTTTGTCGATTGATTATTGAAATGTGAATTAATTGATTCTATTTTCAACAATTTGAATCAAACCAACAAACTACAATTTTTTTTGTAACAATGAAAGAGAGGAAAGTAAAACTTGGAAGAGATGTTAGAAATGTATCAATGTTAGTATCTATTTATAAAGAATTTTTTTAAAAGAATTTTGGTGTCTTTTTTAATTATTTTTTTGAAAATAATTGTGTTTTGCCCATTTAAATTCGTTAGAGCAAAATTACAACTTAAAAAGACACACGACACAATACTATTGGACTAAAGTTTAAACTTATCTCATAAAAATCCTCAACTAATCAATGGGGGACCCAATTATGTGATGAGATGAGAGAGTTTTGGAGGGTACAATCACGTGATGACAGGTACATACATAATATCTTTTAAGTGACATATAATGAATTTTGATTAGAAAACTAGATAAAAACCAGTTATCAACAATGGATCTCCTTAAATAAACTTTTCTTGGACACTCTTTTTCATTTTAAATTATAACTATTTAAATATACAAAAGTAAGTGTCAATTATTGGTTGGTTGACAATACATAAATAAAGAGGTGTCAGACCATCCACAATGGTAGCTCTTTAAACAGATTTTTCTCAATAAGGACCATCGTGAATTTTTAAGGACCACTCCTTAATAAGGAGTTGCTGTTTAGTTAAGGAGTTGATATCTATTTCTTTGTGCAAGTACCAACCAATCAATGAATGTCATTTAACATGATTTGTTTTATATTTTTAATTAATTACAATTAAAAATTAAAAATAAGTGCAATTTAGATCCACTACCATTATTGGTAGTTTATTTTTATCTATTTTTTAATCAAAATTTATGATGTGGCACTTAAGAAGTGCTTGATTAAGTCCACTACTATTGTGGATGCTCTCAAATCCTTAAGCAAAGAGCAATTTCTTATTAAAGAGTGGTTCTTAAAACTCCACAGTGATTTTAATTAAATAAGAAGTACTCGTTATTAAGAAAAGTGAGATTAATAAATTACCATTGTGGATGCTCTAATTCGGCTCATCTCCTGCGGAGTATTTTTCTCTTCTCCCACCCTCACCCACCAAAACTCTTGTTGCAAGTTATACTGGAAATAAAATAATTTAATTAAATGTCTAAAATAAAATTGTCACAAACATGCATCAAAAGAATAACTCTATTAATTGATCATGCATTACAAAATCAATACGAATTAATCGAAAGCATAAAATCA
>JAULKM010101131.1:0-10277 GCA_032355605.1 Rubia tinctorum | reverse complement strand
AATTTACCGATTAGGGCTTTTGCAAACGGAAGAGCCAAGAGATCAATTTCCTCCTCGGGATAGAGCACCGCTACCTCGCCTTTGTAATTATAGTGCGGGTGAAGGTCGATGGGATCAGTGGTGGGTTTTGGTGACATAAGGGTTTCAGCGAAGGAGACCTTAGTGGTTGTCCATGGCGGCGCCGCCATGGCATGGATTTTCCGGCGAACCGGTATACAGTAAAGTAACCGTTGGAGAGAAGAGAAGAAAAATTTCGTAGAGAGAAAATTTCTTAGAGAGAGAAAAAGGTTGGATGTAAAAGGTGACTGGTGTTAAATCCAACCTTTGCGAGTCAGGAGTATTGAAGCATCAGTTGACATGCACAGATTACATATTATTTATCTCTTGTAGGAAAGCAGAAAATAACAAACTGAATGTGATGTCTGATTTGCTTAACTGCAATTCCCCAGGGCTAATTTATTTGCTCCTCAGATTGAAACACTATTTAATGAGCTGAAAATGAGTATTGGAACGACTTGCCTATTTGTTATACAAAACACAGTTCCACATTATCACAGTAATTAATGGAGTACATGTTTTCGTACTAGATGAATGCACGTTATAATGTTATTATATTTATTAATATTTTTATTATATTTAAAATAAATATACAAATATAATATTATATATTAATACATTTTACATTAAAAATAATATATGTGTATCTTTTAGAGAGAAAATCTTAGAAAATACGTTATTTTTTAAAACTTATGGATAGCCCACTATACTTTTTTTATCTTAAATGTTGTAATTTTTTAAATAAAATTTAAATATTTTATTTTAAACGTTAAAACAGGTAATAATGTGTATTTGAATGTGAAAACATAAAAGTATACAATGCAAAAACATATTTTTAAAATTTTAGTATATAATTTAACAAAAATAGTGTATAAGATAAAAAAACACGTGAATTGTCCAGAACCTTATGAACAAGCGCCTCTCAAGAGAACCACTCGTTTTTTAATTTAATTTTTTAAATAAAGATACTACTACAATATATTAATAAAATATGAAGTACAGAGTATATAATTATAATTAATCAGTAAATAAATAATAAATTTTGGTTCATTATTATCCATTTTAACACTCTCGTTATGAACGATGCACGATTTTAATCATGTATTACATATTGATAAAGCATGAATATGTAGTAGTATACTTATTTTTTTTAGAAGGAAATAGTAAAAGTGTTCTTAGTTAGAGGTAGAATGAAAATAAATTTATCCACTAATGAAATATTTTTTGTGATTATATAAAAAAAAATTAATTGAATGAAAATAAATTATTTATTTACTATTTAAATATTAATACTATTGAAAATAATTTTTTATTTTTTATTTACCTTTTCTATTTGTATAAGATTCCGTCTCTTAAAAGACGGTCTTTTTATAAGTTATGGAAATACCAAAGTTTAAACTGCAAATTTGAAGAAATCAAGATTACATTTTCCGGTTTCATTCGGGTCATAAATTAATAACCACAACACGTTTCATAATAAAATTTTAACATTTCAACTAAAATAATTTACCTTTCTATAATTTTAATTCAATTTCGTCTTTCCATGAGGTTTTTCTCAACACTTTACCTTTATATAATTGAATAATATATATTATATCATTAATAATAATTATAGTAGTATTAGGTTGACTTGTAATCATGATAATATAAGATTAATGCAATGTGTTGGAAATGCATCATTATTTATGGTAAGTGCATTAAATCATACATCTGTGAATGGAGTACACTGGAAACTCAATATTTCAAATATATTTTATTTAATAATTAAATGTTTAAAGTTGATGTCTCAACCTTTCAAAGTGTCACTTGTCACAAATTTATGAATATTTATGTGGTTAAATGTGGGAATGTCACTTGCCTAAGAAATTGCTCTTTTAGTATATACTATAGATGTTATGGCTTGTGCACCATAAATATTACGACATTATGCGTTTCGGAATTTCAATTTTTTGACAAAAAGCTCTTTTCTCTCTAAAAATCTATTTTCTCCCGCTTCTCTCTATAATATGGCTTTACTAACTGAACAAAACTGTCTACTTCATAGCCGTTACCGTTCACAACGGTGACAATCCCATCGGAATCCTACCAGAATCTCATGACGGCTCCTCCACACGGGGGTTTCCCGCTACCAACCTATGCCTCTATTATCCGATCCAGACCTCCTATGTACCCTCCCAAACCTCCTCGCCCAATCTCACTTCCAGTTCCGAGAACCTCCTTCGAGGATAGAAAGGCTTGCCTCTTCTCAGACCAGGATGTTCAGAGGTTATCGGCACCGCTCAAGCTATGCCTAATTGGAAAGTTCGGAATCGGCAGATCGGGTATGGATATCATTCGAATTTTTTCCCTATAATTTTGGTTTAAAGGGGAGGTGAGGTTAGGTCTGTTGGATAATAGGCATATCCTAATTAGGTTTGCAATTGATAAGGATTTTAACCTCTGTTAGATGAGTGGGAAACTTAGGATCCATAACTCACTAGTAAGATTCAGGAAATGGACTCCAGAATTCTCCCCTCCTAGAGATGCCCCATTTGCCCTGGTTTGGATATCCATTTACAACCCTCCAGCCTATTACTTCACTAAGGAAGCCACTACAATCTTAATGGAACAATTCGGATTGCCCATGATGGAGGATAGACCAACTAAGGAGTTTTCAAGGCCCTCTGTAATTCTGTTTTTTGTTCAGTTGGACTTAACCCAAAAACCATCCAGCTAGGATTAGACTGAATTCTGAAATGGACAGCAAATAGTGTAAGGTTGAATATGAATGGAAACCACATTATTGCACAAAATGCTCTCTGATAGGTCATAATGCTGGACAATGCAGAAAGGCAACGATGAGGATCAATAGCAACATCCGAGATAAGGCTGTGTATAATAATGCAACTCCCCCACCTGGAATGGAATGGAGGAGAGTCCAAACTGATAGAAGATTAGCTAAACAAACCTCTGGCCTTTCAGTTCAACAAAAACAGAAAGAAGTTGTTGAGGATACAATCAACCATCAACCTATCTTGACAAAATATCCTCAACTGATGGAGCAATCAAACATATGCAGGCAGTTAGAACATTCAAATTCTCAGGACCTTAACCAATTGGAACAAATAAATACTCAGGATGAGAATGTACAAGCTGTTGTTCTCACTGGGACTCAGCTAGCATCTAAAGATCAACACCAAAAGGATTCACTGGATTCATAAAGCATCTAAAGGATTCATCCACAACTCTCATCTCAGATGAAGAAAAGAGGATGATCCAGCTAATGTTAACAAAATCCAGACTCCAATTTTCCGGAGATGATCTCATGATTCAAACAAATTTCTCAGACTCTAGTCAATTTATATCTACCCCAAACAATATTTTCCTAGCTAACTCACTCTCTTATTCACAGGGAAACATATATAAATTTCTACAATCACATGCCACAGAGGAAGCAGGGTCAAGTAAACCATCCAGTAATTCAATCTCAAGAACATCACATTCTCAAAATACAGTCTCTTCAGTGGAGGATACATCAAAGGTTCCTTCTAATATTTCTCTTATAAAAAATGTGCAAATGGAATTAGATGATGATTTTAACTGTAATGATGATGACAATGAGACTCATCTGCTATATCATGATGCTAGTACAGATGGCTTAAATGAAAATATTAATGAGACTGAGAAGAAACAAAAAAAATTACTTTACAGGGTTTAACATGATCCTTATGTCATGATTAAGCACAAACATATAGCTAATATTTTTATTTGGAAAATAAGAGGATATGGCACTGCCATACAAAGATTAAATAAACTAATTAGAATCCATAAAATAGACATTCTAGGGTTGATTGAACCAATGCACCCCAATTCTGATTTTAAAAACCTTAGCATTACCTTAGGCTTAAAAAATTGGAATGCATGTAATGATAACAAAATATGGATAATGTGAAATAATAAACATAGTATCTCTAACATAACTCATAACCAACAATTTCTATGTTGTACCATCTCTGATACTTTTACAACTGAAACTTGGAATGTTGCTATTGTCTATGCTCAACAGTTTAGAGACCTTAGGAAAATATTATGGTCAGATTTAATTAATCTACACGCTGCTCCAACCATTTACATAGGTGATTTTAATGTTATCAAAGATCTAACAGAATTTAAGGGCAGGAACATTCCACCACAGGGTAGTGTATCAGATTTTTGGAATTTCATTAATCATCTGAACCTCCTAGAGATTAAAACTGTAGGATCACAATTTACTTGGTCAAATAACAGACTTAGAGATCTACTTTTTAAGAGACTAGACAGGGGCTTAGCAAACCAGGATTGGCTTAAATTATACCTCAATTCTTCTATACAGATTCTAAATAGGGCAGGCTCTGATCATTCCCCTATGCTTCTAACAGTTCTTAATAACCAAATATCCCAACCAAAACCTTTTAGATTCCAGGAAATGTGGATAAACAGGCCTGATTTTATAGATGTAATAAGTAATGATTGGAATAAACCAGCATCTGGCTTTCCACTGTCTGTTTTAATATTAAAACTTAAAAGTCTAAAAATAACAATCAAAGAATGGAATAAAACTCAATTTGGAGACATTTTTTAAAAATCTGAAGGAAGCAGAAGATAGAGTTAGTTTGGCTGAGGAAGTCTATCAAAATTCTCCAAATGATCTTACATATGTAGAGCTTAAAAAACAAACAGCACTTCTAACTAGGGCAATTAAAGAACATGAGTTATATTGGAAACATATTTCTAGGATTAAATGGCTTCAAGAAGGAGATTCTAACACTGCATACTTTCATAAAACATGCACAGAAAGAGTAAATAACTTGAACATTAATAAAATAAAATCCCAGGATGGAAACTGGATCACTGACATTATAGACATCCAAAATGAGGGGGTTCTTTTCTTTCAAAATATGCTAACTGAATCTAATAATGAGATCTCAGGAGAATATGCTAAAAAAATTCTTAATAACATTCCTACACTTGTTGATGAGCAGGATAATTTAGATTTAATCAAACACATAACTGAAGAAGAATTAAAAAAATATTGTGCTTGGCCTAGGTAGAAGTAGTGCTCCTGGTCCTGATGGTTACAATGGTGTATTTTTTACCTTTAGTTGGAATATAATAAAAAATGACCTACTTAGAGCTTGCAATCAAATCATTAATGGCACTAGAATCACAAAGAGTATAGCTTCGACGTGGATAACTTTGATTCCTAAGAAGCAGAATCCTTCTAGATTTTCATATTATAGACCAATTAGTAAGTCTAATTTTACTAACAAAATTTTCTCAAAAATAATGATGGAAAGGCTAAACCCTAAAATGGATCAAATAATCTCTAGTGAGCAAACTGCATTCATGAAAGGCAGAGAAATTTCAGATAATATAATATACATGCAGGAGCTGTTTAGATTATGAAGAGTAATAACAGAGATCCTAATATCATCATTAAGTTAGATATGCAAAAAGCCTTTGAGAGAGTCTCTTGGGGTTTTCTTAACTCAATACTTCTTAAATTTGGTTTCAGTGGTATTTTTGTCAACTTAATAATGTCTAACATAAGTGCAGCATGGTTCTCCATCTTAATATGGCTGCTCTGTAGGTTTCTTTAGATCATATAGAGGGATTAAACAAGGTGATCCCATTTCATCTTTCTTGTATAACATTTTAACTGAATCTTTTTCTAGAACTATTAAGCATGTAGTAAATATAGGTATAATAAGACCCTACTAAATTCCAAATAGGATTAGCCAGCCAACTCACACAATGTATGCAGATGACACAACTTGATTTACAACTGCAGATGCAAAAAACCTTAGGAACCTAAAAAAATTTCTACAAGCCTATGAACTAGCTTCAGGTCAACACATATACTACCAGAAATGTGATTTTTTAATTAAAAATAAGATAACCAATTCCAGATTAATAGTGATTAAAAGAATTCTAGGAATGAACCATGGTAAAACCCCAATGACATATTTAGGAACCCCAATTTTCTAAGGCAGGATCAAAAATAATTTTTTTACCCCTCTTTTAGACAGATTTGAATGTAAACAAACAAACTGGAAAAATATGTGGCTATCATCTGCAGGAAAACTAACTTTAGTTAATTACTGCCTTTATTTACTTGGTACACGTATCTTCGCAGTGCTTCAACCAACAAGACATGTTATTAAAAAAAATTGAATCCCTAGCTGCAAATTTCTTTTGGGGAGACAATGATGAGGGTAACCATAAGCTCCATTGGAGATCATGGAAAAATGTTGCATACCCCTGCATGAAAATGGTTTAAGAATAAGGGACCTATCTACTACAGTTAAAGCACTTTCAGCAAAATTGTGGTGGAAACTCCAAATGAATAAAACTCTATGGTCTAACCTAATGTGGTTGTTAAGTAATACTAATCACACTTCACACGCAAGAACCAGGATTTAGTTAATCACTGAGGAGTGCAACAATCATTCACATGTTATATATAGACAAGGAATGAGTAGCTTCTGGCACTCCAACTGGCTAGAAAATAGAGCTTTATTTTATAAATGACCCATACATATAGACCTCCCTTTCTCTTATATTACTATATCTCAGTTTATAAGAGATAAACATTCATACTTACCTCTTTTGGAGCTTCACTTGGCTACCAGTGACACTTTTCTTTTGCAGGAAGCTGACCTTAAAGCCAATCATGATGATAGGCTTATATGGAAACCAACAACAAATGGAAACTTTTCCACTGCTTCTGCATACAAAATTTTCAGGCATAGGAGACCAGTGGTGGCCTCATTTAACCAAGTCTAGAATAAAATTATACCAGAGAAGCTATCTATTTACATGTGGAGGCTAATGAATTCCCTTTTACCCTTTGATGATATGATAATCAAAAAAGGTTTCTATCTTGCTTCTAAATGCATTAACTGAGAGAACTCTGATTCTATAAAACATTTCTTTAATGAGTGTCATCATGTTAATGCTGTCTGGACCTCTGTACATAACATAATTGGAATAAGGGACAGGTCTTTTAATTCAATTTGGGATAGGATATCCTTCTATCTGACTTTTCAAGGTCCTCATTTTTTCGATTACTACATTTTGGAATCTGTGGAAAATAAAAAAATAAAAGGCTATATGACGGAGAAGGCTGGAACACTAACTCTGTGATCAATAATATTAAAAGAGAAGTTAAACAATCCCTAGCAGCTAAACCATTAACTGCAGGCTTAAATGAGGATTTTTTTTTGATATTAAGGGATTGTGCAATTTTCTTTAAAATGAAGAGAAGGATAACTCCTGAGTTTGTAAAATGGGCTAAAACGACCACAGATTATAAGATAAATATTGATGCTTCATGGTTGAAAAATGAATTAGCTGCAGGCTTAGGATTAATTGTTAGGGACAGAAATGGGAATTTTATTATTGCAAATGTAGAAGCTCATCTTTCCATTTCCCCCTTACACTATGAACTTCTTGCAATTCATTTAGGACTTAGAAAAGCCAGGAATTTGGGGAACTCATGGTATGCCTATCTTCTGGATGTTGTTCTTAGGTTCCTCGGTATATTACTGGTAGTTCCCCCAATAGAAGTTTACTTTCTCTAGTCTGATCTTATTGAATATCTGGCCTGAATTGATTAACACGTGGGGTGAAGATTGATTACAGGAATCATATCCAAATAGATCACTAGAACTTTCTCTAATTAGTGGTATAGACTCAGGATCTTTCTCTATGTATATCCTTAGCTATATTGTTTTGTTGATTTTATGGATTAGGAGAGCCCAATATATCTCTCCCATCCACTGAGGGTGGATGTTTCAAATTTTAAAAAATGTGACACTAAATGCAGTAACTTTGGGTTTTTACTTTATTGTTTCAATTTTTCGTTTATCAAATTGGTCAATAATGTTGTTTTATTAATAATATTTACCTAAATATTATTTTCAAAATTTAAAAATTCACCTTATTAGGTAACCTGTGTTATTAATACTAATATGAGATGGTCTCCTGTAAACTAGGCTAAACTTTATGCAGGGGCTTTTATACAATTCTAATTACATTCTAATTTCCGAGACCAATCTCTAATAATTTTACAATAAGCTATCGCTAATATTTTTTCAGAGAATTTTTGTGCAATTTTTCCAATCATTTTCCCGCTATCTGCCATCTACAAAAATAAAATTCAAAAAATAAATTTTAAAATGTTTTTAAAATGCAAAAACATAGTATAATCATCGAACTGAAAATTATAAACATCAGCTATAACTAGCAGAACATCAACAAAAAATCATAAAACATTGACCAAAAATTTGCAGCAAAATATACATATAAAATTAAATAAAACTGAAAATATATATATATATATTCAAATAAAAATCAACAAAAAAATTAAAAACATCAACTACAACTAACAAAACATCAACTAAGAATCATAAAATTATAAACTGAAAATATAAAAACATCAACAATCATAAACACATCAAAAAAGCTTCAGTTATCAATTTTTTTTAAAAAAACTACAAACATCAACCAATATCACCCAAAATCTAAAAAATCAATTCCTATCACCTAAACTTTACCCCAAAAATGAAAAACGTCAACATAAGAGACAAAAACACTGCAAAACATCAAGCTATATCACCCAAAAACTACAAACATCAACTCATATCACCTAAAACTCACCAAAAAAATAAGCTAAAAATATCAATTCATGTAACCCCCGAAAAAACTACAAAACATCGACTCAGATCAACTATAACTCACACGAAAATTGAAAAACAGCAACACGAGAGGAAAAAACTAAAAACATTAACCAAAAAGTTACGGTACCTCAAGAGAATTAATTCTTCACTCTGAAAATCGTAAAACATAAACAATTTTTTTTTAAAAAAATACAAACATCAACCTATATCACCCAAAAGTTACAAACATTAACCCCTAACACCTAAATCTCATCCGGAAAATGAAAAATATCAACATAAGAAAAAAGACACTACAAACATCAACTCCTATTACCTAAATGTCAACCCGAAAATGGAAAACATCAACATGAGAAAACCAAAAAAATACAAATATCAATCCATATCACCCAAAAAAACTACAAAACACCAACTCATATCAACTAAACCTCACCTGAATAATGAAAAACATCAACATAAGAGGGGGGAAAGCTACAAACATCAACCAAAAATTTACAATACCTCAAGAATAAAAATTCTTCAAAAAGAGACCAGATGGGATTCAAACCCAAGATTCTAAGCTTAAAGCTAAGACTAATAACCACTAGGCCAAAAACTCATCGCAAAGCACCATATAATGGGAATTAATTACTATTGATATCAACCGGGATATTTTCGCATTAATTTGACATCCCTTATTTTGACTTTCCTTATTTTTTACTTTCCTTATTTTTGACTTCCTTTGTTTCAGAAAATGACACCATTCTGCACTCCATTTCTGCCTTTCTCTATTTCTCTACCATAATCGACACCTAAGCATGATCTCTCTTCTTCCACTAAAATCGACACATCCGCCCCCGCCTTCGCCTCCACCAACCCCCCGTCTCCGTGTTTGCTCCAATCTCTATCTACTCACCTCGTGTTTCCTCGTCGATCTTATGGTAGGGTTTTGCGGTTCTATGCGGCAGCGGTATAGCAACATAGAAAACAGAGTATTCGAACGATGATAGACGCGATGGTGCTGCCAGAGAAGCAGGCCGGGCCATCGATGATGGTGCAGTTGTTGTCGGAGATCACTACCCAAGCCTTGATCTGCTGTGAACAAAGCAGTGAAGATGAAGACATTGGTGGCGGAGAAGGTAGGTTTAGACCTCCGCGCCTCATTTGATAACATTCATTTTAGAGCGAAGGGATTTATCCTCCTCCGCGACTTGACGGTTTGTATTGAAAATGTTGGAGTTTTAACTCTGTATTTTTGTTCTCAGATTTGGATTGAAGTGTTTCTTCAAGTGATAACCAGAAAGACAATACTTTCCTAAACTCTTCTCTTAAACACCTATGCCAAGATATATCTTTGTATGTGTTTGTTGGGGCTGATCCATTTGGGCTGAAGTATAAGGGTTGTCTGTCACTGAGTGTAGATGAACTTTCTGCTCTTGATGGAAAGACACCAATTTAAGTGTACAAACTGTCAGAATAAATCAGTTAGATGATTAGATTTGATTTTATCTTGTTGACTAGTTAGAGTTATATTAGAACTAGTCT
>JAULKM010101130.1:0-10278 GCA_032355605.1 Rubia tinctorum | reverse complement strand
CGCCCCGCCCCGTCCCAACCCCGCCCCTCCTGAAAATGTGGTCTAGTTCTACCACTAATTGAGTGCATGCATTTTTTAAAAAAAAAATTGAGGTTCACTGAGTGCATGAATTAAATGTGCGTGTTTGATAGATGAATAATGTCTTAATTAATGGCTCTTTAGTTCACTGATCATTTTATTGCTTCCACGAATATTTTAGGAGAGATTGATAGTGAAAAAAAATTGGCAAGGAAAAAACCATGTAGCATATGAAAATATGAGTTTTAATTATAATAATAGAAAAGTACAATATTTTAGTTGCAGTAACAAAAATTATTATACAACGTGCAATAGTTATAAGTTTATGACCCGATTAATGTAACCCAAAAAATTTTACAATAAATTTCTTCTAATGCATTTTAAACCTTAGTCTTTCCTACAATAGTTATAAATTTATGACCCGATTAATGTAACCCAAATAAATTTTTTCTAATGCATTTTAAACCTTAGCCTTTCCATAATATATTTATAAGGTTGAAGGTGGGTGATCGTGATGTTTAAGGGGTCACCGAAGTCATTTGCTCTTTTAAATATCAATTTTTATTTACCATTAATAATGGTAAATATGTTAACGATGAAACATAATTTTTTAATTGCGTGATAATGATTATTGTGAGGCGGAAATGAGGGAGTATACGAAACATGAGGCATGGATCCATAGAGGCCATAGGGAAGAAAAAGGTTAGTGGGAGGTTGTGCATAACAAATCGTCATTAAAATTATGTACTCTCCATTTTTAGTGTCTTATATTACAATTCATCAATAAAGTTAATGTTGTTTGTATTGCAAAAATTTATAAATTTATAAATGTGAAAAATATCACATGAGATACTGTTACATTCATCGTAACACGTATTTTTAGAATATTTAATTTTTATAATTTATTTTCAAACATAATTTAAGATATTAAAATTATAAAATCATAATTGAATAGTAACAAAAGAGAAAGTAAGACAGTAAAAGAGAAAAGGAATGAGTAGTTTAAAGGGTTATTTTTTAAAATTAAAACCTTTTTTTAGACGGATTGTATTTAGGCTATCAATCCCAACCCTACATAGTTTACAAGTTTGAATAAAATGAGATTAGTTTTTCACATGACTAGGATCGACAAATTAGCACTGAACAAAAAGATACCCTACGTATTTATAAAACTAGAAAAATTAATCATATAATATATGATTCACATTTATATCTCTCAATCTAGTATTTCATGGATACACTGCAATATGTATCTCTCGTAGTTTATCAACCATGATAAAATAAACATTAATCCATAATCTACTCTTTTAATCCATTAATCCATTATCAGAATAACATTAACTCATATCAGAAGTATAATTTAGAGTTTTAATTTCTATATAAAAAATTATTTATATTCTTAGATATCTCCGGATACCATATCATTTGCATGTACCTTCCATTTGTACCCAAAAAATTGGAGGGGCAATAGTTACACTTCAAATTATAATTAGGGTAAAATATTTTTACCTAAATTTTGATTGAAATTGTCAATATAACCATACAATCTAAAAAAGTGCTAATATAATCCTAACTCATTCCCAATTATGTCAATCTAACCCTAACTGTTGGTTAAATTGTGTCAATAGACATTGACCAAGGAATTCAGACATTGACCATAAACAAAAAAAATGACCAAAATACCCCTTAAACCAAAGCTAAAAATGGATACCCTTTATACTCCTATTTTCTTTCTTCTTCACAACCCACCCCCATCGCCCCTGCCCTAGTGCCCCGCCGCGACCGCCGCCACTGCTCTGCTCAACACAGATATAACCACCACCACCATCTCCACCTCTCATACCTTAAAATCATAATAAAAACAACTTGAAGTCTGAAACCCTAACCCCACCCCTGCCTCCTCTCACCTCTGCCCTCCTCTGCCCTCCCCCACCACCCTCTTACCTCCCCTCTCCGCTAACTTCCTCCTTTCCACCTCCGCCACCCTTTTCCACTCTGCTCTTCCCCTACCGCGTAAGGAAAAATTAACTACATAGAGGGAAGGAAGGAAGAAGGAAGAAGGAAGAAGGAAATGGTAAACGGAAAGTGAAGCGAGGCTAACTGGTTCAGTCGGTGGGCCGCTTCATGAACAATTGAATTAAATTATGGACGAATGAATGTTTCATAAAGAAAGAAACAAATACAAGGAATGGAAAATAAGGGGAAAATTGGAGGGCAAATAAGTATTTTCATGTTTTTCTATTTTTTTAATTAAGGGCAAAATTATCATTTAACCGGATTCCGACTAAACGGCCGTTGACCTAAAAAGTCAGTCAAGTTCAAGGTTAGATTGAAACTTTCTCATATTGCATTATCATATTGACACTTTTAACCAAAAGATATAATTATTTTAGCACTTTTATCTTATAATTAATTTGCAAGATAAATTGATGAAATAAGGCTTTTACATATACTTATTCATTCCTTCAACTTTTCTAATTCCAAGGAATACGATGGAACCTTTTTCTTCTTCTGCTCTCCTGCACCAAAAGCCACTTCCTCTGCATCAATCCACCTAAGTTCAACAGGGGAAGAAAAAGTAAGAACGATTGACTATTCACTTCTGAATGTCTCGAGGCATTAAGAGAGGAAATTATCTTCCAGTCACCCAAAAACAAGTAGAGGTAACAATGAACTAATTTAAAATTCAATTATCTCATGGCATTATAAAGTGGATACAGTCTTATGTCAATTGGACAGGAACGACTGAGTTTGATGTGTGGGAAGACCCTCTTGATCAAAGAGGAAAAGGAGATTAGCAAAGAATTGAGATTTTGAATCTCTCAAACTTTAAAGAAACATGCAGAGATCGTACTGGGGGGATTTAGGAAATGAGAATACAAAGTTGGTTAATGCCACAACCTCCGTTTCGTTTGATGTGACATCATAGGTTTAGGTGATTGAATTTATGTGAATTGGATATGTCACCGTAGATTTAGATGTTTGGATTTAGGATAATGAAATGAGTGGATAAAATTGAATTTCAAAAGAAAAAAATAGAATGAGTTGATTAAATCGGGAAAAAATTGTCATAAAAAGAAAGTGGGTCAAATCCACAAAAACAACCAAAAAAGGAAAGTGTTCAAAATTCACAAAAACAACCAAAAAATAAAAGTATGTCACATCCAATGAAACAGAGGAGCATTGGGGTATAGAGATAGAATGAGCTTTTCCATATAAAGTGAAGCTGAATATAGGACTGTTACATAAATATCGGGTGAAACAATTTGATTGAGTTAGTTTCTTGCTGACTTGTGGACGGAGTTTTTTCCCCGCAATTCCATTACTTTCTACTACAGTAATGTATGTCAATATGTAATTCATCATAATCGTAGCAAGCATACTGATATAGACTACCACTTTATTCATGAGAGGTTGCACATAGAGATTTTCGTGTTGGACATGTTTCAAGACAATTACAAGTTATTAATATTTTTATAAAAGGTCTTTCTAGGGAGTATTTCGTAAACATCGTTTCAATTTATCTGTTACTACACCCTGTAAAGAGGGTATGGTAGGATATAAAGTTAGAATATATTTCTCCATGTAAATATAATTCACAGTTACAAAGCTATTAATTGGCCAAGTCACGGTTATTCTTATTATTTTGTACTAATGCACGTCGAATACAGATGCATGTACAAATATATCAACTTTATAAATAATGTTATTATATGTTGTTAAAAATATTAACCGTTAAAACATTTTTTGAGATTGTGAAAAGGTCTTTGTGAAGGTTAAAATGAGACAAAGAAAGAATAGTGTTTCATAGTCATTGTCTGATTGCGGATTGTGAAATCTAGATGTGAATAACACAACGAAAAAAATATATTCCCTCCGTTCCGATCTAAATTGCTTATTTACTTTTTGAAAATCAAAGTTCGTAAAGTTTGACTCTAAATATAAACTAATATATAAATAAAAATATATATCACGTGAGATATTATTAGATTTATTTTAACATCTATTTGTTAAATATTAATTTTTTATGCGATATTATTACATGTTAATAGACACATTTACGATTAAATATGCTCATTGAATATAGTAAAATAAATAAATAAGCAATTTAGATTGTTACGGAGGATATTTATTAACAAACGTATGTACCAAAATAAAGTCCTCCACCATCGGCGGCCGCCCTTCGGTTGCCAATGGATTTTTTATTTTTTGGACACATGGGTGGACAGCGCGCCTCCCTTAAATTACGCTTATCAACTTATTCCTGAAATTAGGAAATTATTAAATTTCGTTTAAAAAATTTTCATAGTAACTGTTTCCGAAAAAATCACAAGAAGTGACAAAAATCACAATTTGAGTGGCATACTATGTACCAATTATTGACTTATACAGGGCAAATTATAATATTAGAAAAATGTACAACAAACTTTAATTTCTCATTCTATCTAAACATAGACTTATCGAGTATACAATGAATATAAGGGATTTTTACACTCCCAACTCTGATTTTAGATTGTAAGTATCAATAAAACTCTGCAAAACCATTTTTTAAAAATATAACTCTAATTTTATGATAAAATGTGCAGTTATAACTTGTTGTTACTATTCCGACGTTGATTCATCCATTTGGGTATTGAACGGAGCTAAAATGACAAAAATACCCGTATTCCCATGTAAGATGAGAATTCAAACTTATGAGTAAGGGTATTTTCGTCATACTATTAATAATTTCAATTAGATTGTTTATCTATTTCACTAAAAAATCATCAAATCTATGATCTCACATTAATTCTTTATTATGAATTTGTGACTGGAATTGATGACTAAATTATGAGATAATTTAGCAGGTGCATGGAAATAGTTTCGAATATAAAATATTATAAATATGAATTAATTATGATTCAACAATTGGCATGTCAAATTGACATTCATACTTGGTAAAAATATATTTAGAGAATCCAAGGAATTTATCGTATATAATTTCACTTCAATAATGTTATTTAGATATTAATTAACTTATTTTTATGAGTCCGTCTTTTGAAAGACGGTCTTTCCATAAGTTATGGAAATATCAAGGTTTAAACTGTAAATTTGAAAAAATCAAAATAAAATTTTCGGGTTGTATTAATCAGGTCATAAACCTATCACTCCTAAATGTTGCATAATCAATTTTTAATATTGCAACTAAAACTTTTTACCTTTCGATAATTTTAATTCAACTCCGTCTTTCCATATGTCTATGGAAATACCGTCTTTCCCAAAACTTTGTCATATATCAAACATAAATTATTGGCAAAATTTTGGGAAAGATGGTTTTTTCATAAATTTATAGAAAGACGGAGTTCAATTAAAATAATAAAAGGTAAAAAGACTTAGTTGCAATATTAAAATTTTATTATGTAACGTGTAGTAATTATAAAGTTTATAACCCGATTCATGCAATCCGAAAATTTTATCTTCATTTCTTCTAATTTACACGTTAAACCTTGGTCTTTCCATGACTTTGGAAAGACGGTCTTTCAAAAGACAGACTCAAAATTATTTACAATCTTCTAATAAAGATAGAACAAGTCTTATTTTACGCAGTCTAAACTTTAGACAGAATTATTATGTAATTATCAAACATTTAAACTATGGCGGAATTCTTTTTAAAAACTGCAAATAAATTTGAGAAAAATGAACTTTTGTGTTAATTTTTGCAGAAATACCCATGTTTAAAGTTTAGTCTGTCTCTAGTAAAAATATAGTAAACATGTTTCACAGGCAACTTTTTAGGTTACAGTCTCTCATAACTAAGTGGAAAAAATGAATTATTCAACAATTAATTTTTTTCAGGTAGTTGAAAAATAATTTTTTATTCGGAAATGTAAAGTTTATAACTTTTCAATGTTAATATATTGGCCCCTTAAGTTAACTTTTAAAATATTAAAATATGTATTTTGTTTTAAATAACTATATCGACTAACGGTCAGTTGACAAACATATTCTGTAGAGCCGAAAACTCTTTTTGTCTTATTTTAAATTGCAGCTTAATTATTCATAGTCAAATTTTCATAACTTTGACTATAAAATTGAATTGATATAAGTATAAATACTATTATGTAATACATTTTTACATTCGTTATAACACATATTTTCAAAATATCAACTTTTCAGAAATTTTAAGTATCCTTAATGAAAGATATTTAGGATCAAACATATTTCGAATCAACTGATAAAAGACAAAGTGTGCAATTTGAAACCGAATAGAAAACGTATCTAACATTAATAATTATCAAATCGACTTATCAAATAAGTTAATAGACAACTAATAACTGTCAATATAAACCAAACAATGCACTTTCATTACAAAACATATTCTCCTCCACATAACACTTTCAATCATTGAGTCGAATCATGAAAGTCGATCTGTACATAACTTTAGCGTACGTATTTTTTTCTTATGCACGTTAAATCACTTACTCCCTCTGTCCCAACATAAGTTGCACACTTACTATTTGGCAGTCAACACTCTCAAACTTTGACCACAGATTTAAATAGATATAAAAACAATATTATTATAGTATGTGATATTGTTGAATTCGTTGTAATAAGTAATTTCTAAATATCAACTTTTTATTTGTCGATATTATACGTAGTTAAACATATTAGTGGTCAAACATGTTTGTTGAAAATCGTGAAAAAAATTCCGTGCAGCTTATGTTGAGACGGAGGGAGTATTAATTTTTTTTTAAATAAAAATTAATGTTATATATTTTTATATTTTCATGTTCAAATATACATTATTACTTGTTTTAACATTTAAAATACAATATTTAAATTTTATTTAAAAAATTACAACATTTAAAGTAAAAAGTACAGTGCACTGTCAATAAACCCATGGAAAAGCCGCCGTTCATGAAACTTTCTCTCAATCACATATATGATGAGTGCATGATATTTAGAAGTGTAGTGAGCCAAACAAACCATATATAACATTTATAAATAGTGAGCTATGCTTATTTTGTGAACGAATTAACAATCAGTAAAAGATTCAAATTAAGTAAAAAAAAACTATGACAAGTAACATTAATTTTTTTATGAAAGAAAAAAAGGAGGAAAAATAGTGATGAACTTACTTGAATCCCGTGTGTCAAATTCCCAATGACCAACTTAATATAGTCCTCAGGATTCGGGTGAAGGGATTGCATGCTGGGATTCCCCAGATACCCTCCCATGTAATCATTGCTTCCCATGCTTATGAAATATACTGCACTCGAAATCATATTCTCCGCCTCTTCTTCTCCAAACTTATCAATGAGTGACAGTCTTACCTTCTCAAAGTACTCCAACTGTGTCCTTAAATCAACAACCTTGAAAAAAGATCAACTGGTAAAATTTTCACTCTGATGATATACTTTTATGGAACACGTTGATACGTACATTACTCACAATATCTGGCTTGGATTTGTGAAGTGCCTTCCTTTCATAGGATAATAATAGAATGCTTTTAACTTGATCGTTGCATTTTTTTAAAGCTTAAATATTGTATCATACAATTAAAGCATTATTAAAATTTTTATAGAATATTTGTTGTTATTTACATTGAAATACAACTTATCATTTGTTTGGATTAACTAGAAGACAAAGTTTTGTTCGATACCGTCTCACAGTGAGACCGAGAATTGATGTGCAATATTGTAAAGTTTAATTAGAGATGGAGTTTCAAATATAATTTAAGAAAGTTTGGGAGAATAGTGAGGGATCTCGGGTGCAAATATCACTTGGGGGTGTTGGGCATAAATAATTGGGAAATTAATGATTTCAGGTCATAAGAATCTCGTGGATCAATAATCCGGGTCGGAGAAATTCGCAAATCAGTATTTTTTTCTCTAATTTCCTCTTGATGCGCGGTTTTACTGCCAGACTTGATATTTCATTTTCAGTATTTGATGTTTCAACCAAATCTTGTGATGTTTTTTCATAAGCCATTTTTTCACTAAAATTTAAATAGATGACCAGAATCCGAGCGGTGAATTCAAGTGGTGAATTCTCTGGGTTCGAATTCACTACTCGAATTCATCACTCGGATTCACCACTCGAATTAGAGAACCTAGATGACCAGAATCCGAGTGGTGAGTTCTCTGGGTTCTGACGTTGGTGACGAGCGTCTAGCGGAGAGGAAAGAGTATTTTTCAACATTTGCAATTCAGCCCCTAAACTTGAAAGATTCTTTTAAATTTTACCCTGAAAACATAATAATGGTGTTTTGACCCCCTAAATTTGATTTGCTCCTATTTTATATTTCTATAATCTCTAATTAATCATTGGTCTTACCATAAAACGGTCTCGCAGAAGACAGAATCTAATTAAAATGTGTTGGAGTAGATGTTGTAATATTGCATTCCAATGGCACGATAAAATCACACTTGGATGATCGTGTTAAAATTTTCTTTGGATATCGATGTGAGTCGCATTACGTACACTTTCCTTAAAGACTAATTTGACTCTATTACAATTTTGGATTATACGAATTCAAACGAGAAACCCTCCTATTCTAGGTTTTGAATCAGGAGAATACTTTTGAGTTACTGCGTTTTTGGTTGCTCTGTATGTCTGGGAAAATCTTGTATTTTCCCTTGTCTTGTTTGTGTTTTCTGTGTTTTTACTATGCTTGTATTAGCATGAATTTATAGGAAATAAATGTTGTGAAAAGACACAACACTTCATCATTCTACACTAAACCATGTAGTTATCAGAATTATTGCGAACAAATTCTGAAATGACGCAACCTTTCCTCAATCTAGGACAAGTCGTGTTAGTCATCACCAACACATTTAATCCCTATCCTATCAACATGTAAACTCGTTGATAGTTAATAAAAGTGTGCACTCCACACCACCGAACTCGTTTTAATGTCCCGATTTCATAACTACTCAAATCCAATTACACTTGAATAGTTTGTGTTTATAAAATACCAACAAAATGTACAATTTTTAAGTTTAAAAATATGAAATCTAAATTAAAATTTTGTCTTAATTAGTCCACAAAGAGTGTCTTCTGTCAAACCACATAACAGTAAATCTGGTTCCTATAATATCGAATTATTATTATTTATATTTTAATATATTTTTAAGATTATGGAAAACTCGTTGTAATAAATGAAAACAAACAGTAATGATATTAATTATAAAATAATCTACCTAACCGTTAGGTATTCTAAAATAAGTTTTTGTCTATATATTCATAAAGAAAAAAAAACATTTTGAGAAATACGGATTTTTCCTATTTTTGTGTTCTCCTTTTTTAATAAAAAATTCAAACTGAACATCTTTCTTCTTTTATTCTATGTTGTTATTTCTTATTGTGTTGTCAACAAATTAAATGGGAATATAATCTCTTCTCTCTTAAGAAAGAAGCACTCACCACATTCTCTCGATTAGTTGTTGAGAGAATCCCAGCGCCTCCAGAGGCAAAATTAACCCCATGCTCGTAAATGGCATTTGGTTCCAAATACGGAGGAATCAAAACAGGCAAATTTGCGTAATCGGCTGTATTTTCCAAACCATTTACAATCAATATAAGAAACTATGAAATACAAGTTCATACAAAAAAATAAATTCATATTAAGTAATAATTATCACTTGATTAAGTACCTAAGTAATCAGCGATGATCCGGCCGTCGGAAAATCGTCCGGTCGGTTCCTTAAAGAAGCCACTGAGGCCATAAGGCTTGTAATTGGCTTGGTAGTCAGGAATGGTGGGAATGTAGTTGTTGTTACCAGGATCAACAGATGAGTCTCCGAAGATGAAGAATGCAGTACTGCTGCTTCCATTGGCTCTGCAAAAAATAAGTAGCAGGAAAACTATGTTTGCATATTTTGGTATCATTTTCGTTTTCTGGGCTCACTCGAACAGTGATTATCGGTATATATGGAACTAAGAACTAGCGTTGGGCTTCTATGTACAATGTAAGGCGATTGTAACAATGTGAGATTAATTAATGTGGCCTGCCTAGGTAATTACTACATCATTGTCAATCAATGTGCTGGGAGGCAGTGACATTCTCTGCATGTTATTCTCAAGGTGGCTCCTTGGCTATATCTTAGTTACTCCTCCCTCTACTCCCAAAATATTGGCATTAAACAATGGACACTATTTCTTTTGAAAAGTAAAATGGGTGGAGGGTGTAAAGTCACGTGTAGTGAATTTAATTATGGAGTGTTGGTAAAGACACGTGTGGTTAATGACTTTAATTGATTGGCAATTTGTGAACTTATG
>JAULKM010101129.1:0-10278 GCA_032355605.1 Rubia tinctorum | reverse complement strand
TCACCATGGATCTAAGCAAAGAGTTTTCATCAAAGACAACATCCCTGCTCAGAACAACCCTCTTCTCGGATGGAGACAAAATCCTGGAGCCCTTGACTACATCTTCATAGCCCACAAAGACCCCCTTCTTGGTTCGGAGCTCTAACTTACCATCACTCGCATGATAATAAGCTGTACAACCAAAAACTTTCAGATTAGAGTAATCGTAAACTCTACCCGACCACACCTCAATAGGTGTCTTACACTGTATGCCCGTATGAGAGGCTAATACATATTCAAGACACACCAACAACTTGATTTTTTTCTTCAAATGCATGAAAATGCATTAACTTATAGTAATGTATAAAAAATAATTATGAGATATGACATACAATTATATATATTATTAGTTGAAATGTTGAAACATGGAAAATGGGAAAATGGGAAAAAGTGGGAGAATGGTGGTGACGTCAATGGGTTCGTGGCAACTTTCCTTCTTTTTAGTGGTGGATTCAGAACTAAAAATGAGGTGATGCTATGTTGTTTTATATTAATTTTTTACAATCAATTATTTCTAATACATTCAAATTCTTTCCTATTTACTAATATTATATATTACAGTATAAGTATTAGAATATTTTTCAAATGCATAAAAAATGCATTAACTTATGATAATGTATAAAAATTAATTATGAGATATGACATAGATTTTTTTTATTATTAGTTGAAATGTTGAAATAGGATTACTCCCTTTGTCACAGTATAAACTACAACTGCTTCATTTAGTTAAAATTGACTAATTTAACCTATAAAATTCTATTGATATGTAAGTAAGGATATTATCATGTGATATAGTGTTAGATTCGTCTTAATGTGTCTGTTTAAAATATTATTTAAAAAACTTAACTGTGCATAATTAAAGATATTAATCGTCGAACACTTTTTGAATCAACTGTCAAAACTCAAAGTGTGCAGTTTATGCCGTGACCTGGGGTCTGGGGAGTATAAACTTATATTAGTATGTAAAATAAGTAATTTTTTATTCTCAAAATAATTATTCAACAATTATAAAATGTAAACAAAAATATTATAACATTTATTGGTATCAAAATAGAATATTGTAAATTAATTTGTCAAAAATATTTTTTATAAGGAACCGAATCCACCCACGTGAATTATTTGAAAATAGCTTAACATTTTCAAAACTCAAGCAAACACCATTTACATATATGGAAGAGTTAATTATTATATGAGAATTGTAGAGGATGATTCTTCCTCTCCGTCAATAAATGTCGTTCGCTTTTGCAACTTCATGCAAAATCAAAGTCCTTAAATACTCAAAATCTAAATTAAAGTCCAAAACAAATCACATCTCTCTCCATTTTTGTTAATCATAATATTATTTTCTTTGAGTATAAAAAATTAGGTGTTTGAAGGATATCACAAATGGTGTTTAAAGGTTAATTTTTTTTACTTATGCTACTAACGACGCATCTAAGTTGGGGCTTCAGTACCACTCGGCATCCCACTGAATCTGCCCTTGCTTCTTTCTTTCCTTCATGCTTTCTATCCTCCATCGTTACCCTGCTTACTGTCGTTACCACCATTACCTTCCCCACCCTACTATCATCCCTCTGTATGACTAGGGATGGTTATGCGGCGCATACGAATAATGATCTCTCCATATCCATGCTCATCTAAAATTTACATATTCATACTCGCTCCATCACTCATGGGGAGTACAGCATTAAAATCCACCCCACTCCATTTTCCACTTGAGTCTCCATACCCATTTCAAACCCATTGTAATCATCCACTTATACCTTCAAAAAAACCTAAATTTTACATATTAATAATAGTTTTAATATTAAAATTTTAATAATTATTTACGTGAAAATATTATATGTAAGATATGTGTATTATGGATAAATAGTAGTTTATTAATTATGGATAAATAATAGTTTATTATATATTGAATCAGTATATATATAGCGGATTTAGTGAGGTGAGTCGGGGATGTAAAGGGTGTGAAGTAATATTCACGCCCGATCCATTACTCATGGAAAATATTATTTCCATACTCACATCCGCTTCACCCACTAAAATTATCTCCATATCCACTTCATAGGAACTGATGCGGGATGAATTACTGATGTATTTCCAATATACGCGTAAAGATATACACAAATAACAAAACAAGTACCAGTACTCTACTTAAATAATACTCTACAAAAAGTAAATTATTTTTTTAATAACCGCCATGCACGAACTGAACATCTTCTTCAGACAGTATAATCGAGAGCTACAAACATGTACACCCAATGTTTTTGACAAGTGTCACAAGTAACTTTTGTTGTTGTGTTCGTGGTTAGAAGATGAAAACACATATTTAATTAGGACAACCCAGAGCACTGCCTATGCAAAATGATGAGACGTTTGATTCAAACTAATGCATTTTATTCCAAAAAAAAAAAAACGAATGCATTGAACCAAGGTTGTACTATCTTGATTAGATTTACTCTTAGATCAAATACTTCGATCACCCTAAGAGTCCATTTTATATACTAATTAATATAATGCGTTCATTTTATATACACACTTTTTTATGTTGGGATTTGTTTTTTTTCTTCTTGGCCCTTTTCAAACATGGCAAACATTAAGATTATTTCCAACCACTAATTTTACTTTTTCAACCTTCCATTCAACTTGCTCCACTCAATTAACATCTTCTAAATTATTATTTAAAAAGTGAAGTGTTTAGTATATTAGTTGAATGGAGGGCGTAGTAAATTATTTTATTCAAGACACTAGTGGAGAATAACCTATTAAATGCGGTTATATCGGACAATATAAGTCACTTTGAAGGTGACTTCTCTGGTAGTGGCTTTGATCGAAAACGATCAAATTCGGTTCCGAGAACCGCCTTTAATTAGGGTCCGAATAAGTTCCGAATTCGGAACCTATTTCTGACCTTCTAAAAAAATTTGCCAGAAACCTCAGGTTTCCGGTAGCTAATGGCCTTTTTAGGCGGAGGAGCAACAATAAACAGGTAGATTTGGAGGTTAAAGATGCCTTCTCCGGTGAAGCTACAACAGATCGAGCAAAGAAATGACGCGACCTCCAGTAACATCGGCTAGCAGTAGCATCTCCAGTGGCAAGCAGCGATGCGGCCTCCAGTCCATCAACAAGCAGCGGCGTCACCAGCGGCGAGCAGCGGCGGTGAGAAAATGCAGAGTAGTGAGTGTCAGAGGAATCTCCCGCGACCTCTAGTGGCGGAGGTGTCTCCATCGGCGAGGCGAGCAGCGACGGTGGGCATCATCTCCAGCGGCAAGCAGCGGCAGACAATGTGTGGTTGACTTAGGTTTACAGGGGGGGCGAGATCGGGTGGATGAGGGCTAAAGGTAGAAGGAAAATTGATCGGCGGCGGACTTAGGTTACAGGATAGGGAGGCGCATGGAGCCTTTGATGAGGGAAAGGGTTTCCAAAACCCTAGCTAATGGAGGTACTGAAGTTAGAAGAAAAAAACTAAGGATTCAATTTATACAATAAACAAAAAGCTCAATCAAAGACACCCAATTAAAGTTGGTTCTATCATGGAACCGCTTTTAATTGATGTCAATTAAATGTGGTTCTTCAAGAATCGTCTTTAATCATTTAAAAGTCGTCTTTAATTACTTGGGAGGGAGTTCCAAACTCGGAACCTTTCTCAGATCCTCAATCAAAGGTGGTTCCTCAATAACCGTCTTTGATTGAGTGTCTTTAATGAAGGGTTTTCCACTAGTGAGATGACGTATATATACTGCTTATATATGAGGAGGCCTCATAACAGGTGGTATGTCCTAGTTATGGATAGTCAACTATATTTTTTCACTTGTACACTACATTTGTTAAATTAAACACTAAATTTATAATTTATTTTTTGAGTTAAATATTATACTTGTATAATATTTCTTATATTTTCACATTCAAACACACTTTATTACATGTTTTAATTTAATTTTAAAATACAGTTCTAAAGTTAAAAAGTAAAGTGATCTACATAAACTTATGGACATACCACCTTTTTATGAGACTTGCCCTACTTATATAATCGTAGGTCAAATAAAAATGCTATGTATACATATTAAATAACAAAAGGTGTGTGAATTGGGTCTGTTTAGTGGTAATCCACATTTTCTATAACATAGAGGTCCATGGTTTCAACTACACCCCTATCAAAAATTGTGAATATTAGAGTAATTTCTTAATAGAGATTATCAAGCGTTATGAGACTGTGTCGGTGGTCCCCTCATAAGGGCTTTCCTGGCTATTCAAATGGATAGAATTTCAGCATCCACTGAACTTCAATAGATTTAATGGTGGTGTCTCCTAGTTAGTCCTAAGAGTAGGATCACTAGTGGAGAGCATGCTTGTTAAAGGAGGTTAAGTTGAAGAAAAAATGCTATGTATACATTTAAATGAAGCAAACGGTGTGTGAATTGGGCATGGTTTAGTGTAAATCCACACTCTTTATAACATAGAGGTCTAGGGTTTCAACCGCACCTCTGTCAAGAATTGTGAATATTAGAGTAATTTCTGAATTGAGATTATCCAGCGTTATGATACTGCTTCGGCGATCCCCTCAAAATGGCATTCATAGTTATTGAAATGGATAGAGTTCCAGCATCCACTGAGCTTCAATAGTTTTAATGGTGGTGTCTCCTTCTTAAATCCTACAGTAGGATCACTAATGGAGAACAAGCCGATTAAAAGCGGTTAGGTCAAATAAACATGCTATGTGTAAATATTAAATAACAAAAGGTGTGTGAATTGGAGTTGGTTTAGTGATAATCCACACTCTCTATAATAGAGAGTTCTAGGGTTTCAACAACACCCCTGTCAAATATTGTGATTATTAGAGTACTTTCTTAATAGAGATTATCTAGTATTATGAGATCGTGTCGTGCCTTGGTCCCCATAGATGGGGGTTCATAGCTATTCTAATGGATGGAGTTTCAGCATCCACTGAGCTTCAATAGATTTAATGGTAGTGTCTCCTAGTTTGGTCCCAGAGTAGGATCACTAGTGGAGAACATGCCTATTAAAGGCGGTTATGTCGGATCAAATAAGACACATTTTCCTTTAATCGTTGACGATCCTTTGATTAAGGTTTGAATTCGGAACCTGCTTCGAGGTTCTAAAAAAAAGTGCCACAAACCCGAGGTATCCGGCAGCTTTGAAGCCAAGCTCACGACCAAATTATCCAGAGAGAAACCTTCCAGTTTCATTAACCAAACTCAAATCATCCATATTTACAATTTTAGAAACCAAACTCGAATTCACAGAGAAAAAGAAAACCTCAATCCTTACACTAGCGAGGGTTTCATCAGCGTAGGATGACAAAGGCGTTTCTTAAGCGGCGAGGTATTCAATGGTCACCTGGAATACATCAGCGATGAAGGGATGGCGTGAGGCATTCGATTGGCGAGGGAGGAGACAATAGCGGCAGAAGCGATGGAAGATCTCACCTGCAGAAGCGGCAGAAGAAAGCAGCGGCGCCAGAGGAGACGGTGGACAACAACGACATAAGCTAGGGAGGCGATGAAGGGGACAACGGTGAGGCATCCAATTGAAAACAAGAGGAAGGAGGGGGAGGCCATTCGATCGGTGGAGTTCCGGGCATTGTTGTTTTTCGTCTGATCGGAAACGAAGAGGAACGATGTGTGTATTTGAGGCTACGTGTTTGTGTAATAAAAAAACACCAAGTATATTGGACCAAATAACTCAACAAAGGTAGCACATTAAATGTGGTTCTACAATAGAACCGTCTTTAATCGATTTTCATTAAAGGTGGGATCACTTTTAATCGATTTAAAACTGCCTTTAAAATGAAAAGGATGTCTTGGGATGGTAGTTCCGAATTCAAGTTATTCGGAAGTCGGTTAATATATTGATCAATCAAGCATCGATAAATCTGGTTGTTAATGATCAGATTATAAACAGAACGTTATTTTTGGTCAAGATAAGACGTGCAGTAACCGGCCATTATATTACAACTAGACAAAAGACATTCTGGTTGGTTTTAATTAGTCAACTCATATAGTATATCATATGTAGTGTAATTAAGATGGAGAGATGGATACGGGCAGGAACTGAAATGGGGTTCCTAAAATATTAAGGTCAGGAACTACTACAAATACTATGGTTGAGGTTGTGTAAGCATTCAGATCATCAGTTTGTCGAAGTACTTGTGCAATCATCAACCCAAACTATGTTCAGTGTACCACTTAATATTGCTCGCCGCATATTTCTGCTGTCTTTGCCATTTCATCACCTCTTATAGGCACGTTATTTTAGCCATTTTCGAATTGAATTTAACTGAATTGATTAAACGAAACAATATATATAAATATATATAAGAAAATTGAATAATAATAATTGATGTAAATTGATTATCGGTCCAACTTTAAATATGTCTGACAATTCCACGAGACAAATTTTGCGTATAGAAAAGAGAGTCTGGTATTTAAGTTGGAATATGATTTTTTATTAGTAATAATAAGTTGAATGAATAATAATGAGACTAGCCGAGTTTCAAATATAACCAGGGTTTAAAATTCGATACCTTGTAGAATAACATAATACAACCGATCATATGTCATACTTCCATAAATAAGTCTTCTACCTCGTAGGCAATTTGAAATGGGATAGAGGAAAGCAAAAAAGAAAAGAAGAAAACAAAAATAAATTAACCATCGAGTTTCTCTCTCTTCGTCAAAGTTCTCTATTGTCGCTCTAAAAAGATGAAACCCTAGCACGGTGGGAGGCCGCCATCATCAACTCCGGTGATCTCCCACCACCATCGTAGGTAGTCACCGTCTAGACGTAGCCTCTCTCCTCTCTCCTCTCTCCCATCACCCTCACCACCAGCTGTACAAATCTAGAAATTCTAGTAATATCCCAACTCTGGAAAAACCTCAATTAGTCCGATCGCAAACAAGGAAAGCTCCATCGTGGATGGTTGTTGCCAAGGCAATCACGTGGTGGCACGGTGGAAGAGCTAAAGGAGAAATCCGGCGATCTTTCTGGCCACAGATCTGTCTTCAATCCTTTTTTTCGAAGTCAGCCAGCGGTGACGTTGACGGGGGTATTGTTGTCATTTTCTTCGTTCTTTTGTTCCAACCACCCAGCAGTTCAACAACTCTCCCCAACCTGTAGCAGCCGATCTGAGCGGCGGTTTCTGATATGAATTTTCTCGCGAAGACTCTAGATTACAAAATTTAAATCTTTGACTGAATTAAGGGACTCGCGAACCCAACTTAGCCGCACGAATTGATCAACAATTAACCCTAGGGATTGCTTCTCAACTCAAAAATTTGTGCACAAACTAGCCCGCAGGATTGGTTCACAAATAAAGGGTATTAATACTTAATTAACGAGCAGGATAAGTAACAATGAAAACGCTCGCAAGCAAAGAATAATAACTAAAAAAATATGAATTTTCTATTAATAATAATGGTGAAAATATCGGCCAAGGCCTCCCCTATTTATAGGGTTAAAATCGGCCAAAGCCCTAATTACAATCAAAACGAGATTCGGTAACTTCTGTCAGAAACTGAAAAAGACTTATAGCAGTTTTAAGAAACTAAACCCATACCTAACTAAAATACCTAAAATAAATGATTATATGGCCGAATTCTTCAAGATGAATCTTGAATGAATATTGTATTATCTAATTTTACCAAATCTAATTCTAATCAGATCAAAAAGGAATATTCTAAACTTTAATTGCACTGATTTTTGAAATTAACTCTTCAAAGACCAGATGGACAATTTTACCATCTAAAATTCAAAATGAAATAATTTACAACAATCACACTACCTCATTAAATAACCGGTGAAAAAAAGAGTATAGTGTTCTTCACAGTGTCTTTAATTCCTCGACACTCTTGAACAATTAATCCAAGACATTTTCGATGTTGATTTATTCTTCAATTATTCATCATGAAGTTGATCAATTAATGCATTTAAAGCCACATCTCTAATCTTCATTCTTACTCTAGTCATAGGACATGTCATGTCACTTAGACGATCTCGAACATATCCTTGAAATATTTGATCAAGTTTTGGTATGTTGTCGTCTATGGTAGTTAGTAGTCTTGACATTTGCATCAGTCACGGGTCAGGAAATTTGAGTGGCGGAGAAAATCCAAGGGAAGGAGTGCAAATCTTCGAGTCAACTAGTCAATCACAGGTCACCGGAGTCGCTAGTAGCCTCGGATTGTCAGTGAAGGTATTCGGATAAGGGTTTCACAGCAGCTGCATATTTGGGCTATAATTGTGCCGTTTGTGTAGAAAATCGAGTGGATTTGGATTATTTGGGGGTTTGATTTGGGTTATTGGTTGCATATTAGGCCGGGTTTATTTTTTTCTCTGTTTTTGTTCTTTTTTTTCCAAAATTGGTAGAGTATGAAAATGGTTATTTTGCTGGAGTATTCAGTTCAATTATCTTTGTCAATTATAATTTTCCCGTCGATCCTTTTTTCAGGTAAGACAATCCGGGTAAAATTAAATTGATTTCAGATCTATTTTTTCCAAAATACAATCTAGGAGAAATCCGAGTCAAAATAGTTGAATAAACTGACTTTTGGTGATTCCGTACCGAGGACATAAAAATATATTTGTAGACTCCGACTTGTTAAGATGTTTCAGACCAATTCCACTGATCACTCAGTTACATAGTTCTTTAGACCGTTTAGACGAGTATCGTTTGAGGTTGGGTTATAGAATGTTCTACGGACAAAGCACTGGTTTTAAACATGGATAGAGAAACAATTTGGTGATTGGAAACGACCGGTTAAAGTTCCCTACTCCAGGGGAAGGAGCATACGGGTTTAATGGGGATCGTCGAGATCTATGGGGAAGGAGGTTCAATTCTTTGTTTTGATCGCCTTGGTGTTACCAGAAGTGTCAACGGATCAGTGTTTAATGCGAGGATTTGGTGCTCCTAATGCAACTGGCTTGTTGTATCGAGTTAGGGGAGTTAGTTTGGTGAGTTTGGATCTAACTTGTTGAAAACTATCAAAATAGACGCCCATTTATCATTTATCGACTCATTTAAATGTCACTTAGGTTGTTGTTTAGAATTCTATAGCTACTAGCTTTGTGTAAAAGGAATCATCCCATATCTGTTCTAGGTGCTTTCAAAATGTAGGCATTTTAACCCAATCTTTTATATATGAAAGGGAAGTTGGACATCCCTGTTATAGATGGTATATTTTTTTAAAAAAAAAGAAGAAATGGGACAGAAGGAGTGTTTTAACTAAATTTAATTTCATTAAACTAAGCATAACTAAAATTAAGACAAATGAACTGAAGTAAAATTAAATTGAAGAGAACAAAGTTTCGGGTAATTTACTTTTCAACTTAACCACAATTCAATTCAATTCATTTTAGTTCAGTTTATTTTAGTCATTTGATTTTTGTTTTTGATATTTAGATTAGTTTGGATCTATTAGACCCTGTTTTGTAGAGTTTATCTGAACTGAACATAATCGAACTAAAAATAAGTGTATTGAAAAATAGATATAATTTAACTAAATTAAGCTAAATTTTATTAAATCAAATTTCTACTGAATTTATTTGAACTGAATTGTAGGGTGTGCAAAAATTTGAAAACCAAAAAATTGGATAAAAAATCGATTATCTGACTATTAAACAAATCAAACCAAATTTAATAACCAAATATTTGAACTGATTAAATCAAATTATGTATATGATTTATGGTTTGAAAATAAAAAATCAACCCAAAAACTGAATTACAAATATATAAATAAATTAAATGCATGCTAATAAAATATAAATTATATTAAATTTACAGTAATACTTTGAAATGGAAATTTTAATTAAAATGGAGAAAGTAAAAGGACATCTTAAGAAAATTTAAACTAATTTACCCTATTTTCATATTTTAATATTTTAATTTAGTATTCTTTTCAAACTATTTGATTGAGTAACTTGCCATTTTAATATTCACATATTAAACCTGTATCATTTATAATTGAAAAGATTTGTGAAACACATGAAGTGTGTAAATGATTATTATCCGTTTAAAAACTAGATTTCCTTTCAAGTACTGATTTCAAGAATTAACAAACTACATAATCTCAACGCCATTGATGTAATTGCAGCTTTGCTCAGACGGCTGCAACTGCAATCTGGCTCTTATGAATCTGTTCCTACGGATCGATCTATGCGTGACCCTTACTTCCTTAGTACTACCGACGGCCCCGGATTGTCAATTTGTCTCGTCATACTTAT